>JAODAL010040216.1:0-37118 GCA_025379985.1 Phyllomedusa bahiana
GGGTTGACATTCTATTAGCAAAAAAACTCATGAAAACTGCTCCCCTTGCAACTCCTCACACTTTACCCCGAAACCCTTTCCCTTTGGAACCAATCTCAGGCCGTACTTAACCCTTAGGGCTGTCAGCTTATTTTCGGACAATCCAGCCAAGCCTGTTTCACTTTCCGGGCCTCACTCCTATAAGCCTCAGTCCCGGGAGCAGCGACCCCCAAAAAAAGGGCTACTTGCTCCCTTGTCCCTGGGACCACCCCAATGGCTCACTTTTTCCTGTCCTTCTTCTGTTTCTCCCCCCAAATAGTTTCCCCATTCTGTCCCTCTTCTCCCACTTGCGACCTTCTTTCTCTTTCCTTTTTTCTGTTTCCTGTTTTTTTTGCACCTTCCTTTCCCTTTCCCTCCATTATCCCATTGGATAAGGACCCCTTTTTTGGGCCACGCCGGCTTGTGTAAAATGACTCTTTTGCTGGAAAAAATTGACTCAAACTTAAAGTGTACACCCCCAATTGACTTAGCACTGGCAGCCCCCTTTTTAACTGTGTCCCGGGGCAGTGTAGAGTTTCATTACAGGTTCCACCCGTGAGCTATGAGAGAGATCTAAAAGTTCTGCAAGTGTCCCTGCAACTAAGCAGCTCAAACCCTGAATTATTCCAGCCCAGAACAGGCTTCACCCCCACCCGGGGCCAAAGGGAAAAGCAAATAACTAAAGGTTAAAGGGGAGACCTGAAGCTTCCCTTTGAGCCCTTGAAATAGGGAAAGGGCCCTGAGGGGGAAAGTAAGTCTACCCCCAGAGTTTTTGGCTTAGCAGCCCCCCATTACCCCCCCCCATTACCCCCTCCCAGAAATTTCCGGAATGCAAGGGTGGGCCATATAAGTATGCAGAGCCCACTGTGTTTTCCAAATGTGTGGTAGCAGGCCCCCCATAGGTGGCGGCCCTCCTGTGCACTTCATCATGGACACCCCAGTTTAAAAAATAGAGGGGGAAATTTTCTCAAAAATTCGATTCGCTGATTCGTCAAATTTGCCCAAAAATTTTTTTGTTTAAAATTTATTTGCGACGAATTTCGTTAAACAGCTATTTCCTAGCCGGGAGCCTTAGGGGTTGTAAAAACTTTTTTGCCATGCTCAAATACGCATAGGAAGGTGTTTTGGTCTTGATACAATGCTGTTTTTTTTAGTATGCCCCCGCACATAACAGGCGCCGCTCTTAGAATCGTTTCCACTTCATTCTCTGGGCGTTACAGGGGCAAAATGCCCAAATAACTGAAGTGGAAACACAGCCTACAAGGTAATGTCAGCGCCAGCTGGAAGAACGAGCTGAGGGCCCAAAGATCCCACTATAGGCAAGAGCGCCCCCTTTTAAAACCGACATCAGATATTCCCACAATTATGAAGAACTGTTTTTAAACCTGAACATGTAGAGCTAAAAAAGATTTACTTTTTTCACTCAGGGTGAATTTCTTTGAAAATACAGTGTGTGTATTTCTCACATACCACATCACTACAAGCAGGTTATCATTTTGGGTATTTTCCCCTGCGAAAAAGGTTTTAATTTTTTCACTTAAAAGGTGAAACACCTTTGCAATAACAGGGTATATATAAAATCGTGAGCAAAAAAAGAAAGGGGGCCCAGGGACCAATTTGGGGCCCCCCCTGGCCCCCCATAACACTGCAGGTACCATCAGGGGCCTGGGAGAAACGGTCTCAGTGTGGTGGTCCATCTGCGCGAAACAGCAGTAGCCCCAGTGGCACGCCTCCCTTTTTCGGGAAACCCAAGGCTCCACCACCTCTCCCAAAGGGAGCGTCCCTTTCCCACATCTAAGGTCCAGTGCTGCTGTCCCTGCCCATTCATGGCACCAGCAGTGTTCCCCGAGGCGATTTTCCAAGAGACAGCGTATCACCCCACCCCGCCCTATGGTGCGAAGCTGACCCGTGCCCATGTCCAAGTTGGGGGTATCAGCCCCCTCTTTTTCAATTTGGGGGGATCTGCAAAAATTCAAGAAATGATGGCTTGTGCCGACCAAGGTGGGGGGTGGAGGGTCAGTGCAGGGGGGCCCAAGTTACCCAAAGGAAAAACGGCTTGCCCACCCGAATTGGGAGATTCATCTTTGTCAAGATGAACCAGGGGTGGTTTTTTCCACACACCAATCCCTGATACACAGTTTTAGATCAGCCATGACCCCCTCACCCAAACTTGACAAATGAGCCTGGTTTTCTGGCTACCTGCCTAAATACTTTTCTGGGCCGCCCCCCGCCTGATGCACACATCTGCTCCCAGTGCCCCTTCTACCACCAACCATCTTTCCCGGGGACTTAAATTTACCCTTTCCCCCCACTTTCCTGGGGCCTTAGTACCCTTTCTGATGTGCTGCCCCCTCACCCTCGGGTCTCCTCTCTGCTGCTGCTGCCCTTCCTGCTATGTCCCCCATGTCACTTTTGGGCTCGATGCTCGCGCCACCTCCCTCGTTATTTTAACCACCCCTCCCGGAAACCTCCGGCCTGTTGCTGGCTGTTTTTTGCTGCCCCCAAAACTCCACATTGTGTATTTGTGCCACTCTTAAACTACTCTGCTGCGCCACCTCAAAATCTGCTTTGTGCCATCTGTAAACTTTCATGCTGTTGCCAACCCCAAAATCGTCATTGTGCTATCTATAAACTACTCATGTGTGCCAACTCCACAATCTATCAATGTCCCCTGTGGCCTATTTTTGTGCTGCCACCCCCAAAATCTTCATCTGGGGCCAATCAATTTCCAACCACCTCCACACTCTATATAGTGCACTCTGTGGCCCTGCTCTCTGCTCCCAAACTGACCATCTCTCAGTCGACCACCATGTGGTTTCCCTAATGTTTTTTTCCCACCCCCACCACTCTATGACTTGACTATGTTTGGGTTTTTTTCCCCTTCTTTTAATCTGTCAAAAGGAAGAAAAGGACAAACAACCTTTTTGGTCTTCGGAGAAGCTGTAGGGCCAGTATACATGGCCCTTTTTTTGCTCGGATTGTTGATGATTAGGTACCCAAAAAAGCAGGGTGGATACAAAACACAGAAGACATGCAAATTTTCCCAAATTAGGGTTGCAGGGTCGGGATAGGGGATCCTCTGGACACTGCAAGCAATGGCATAACCAGCCAGGGAGGGGGAATCTAAGTAGGCCCCGGTTTTCACCAAGCCCCCGCAAAGCGGGATGGACTTGCTGCGGCGGGAGTCTATTAGGTCACTACCTTGATGACTTGCTTGCAGAGGCAGCCAAGGTGTAGCGTGGTGCAGAATCGTCAGGCGGGTCATAGTCGGGGACGGGAAGGGGTCGGGAAACAGGCAGCAATTTTTCGGGTTGTGGACAGGCAGAGGTCAGGGACGGCAAGTGGTGGTCGGGGGGAACAAAAGAAAAGGGTCGTACAGGGGAAAAAATCAAAAAAGGGGTTTGGAAGCTTTCCATAGGCTAAAGGGACTAAAGATCCAAAAAGCCCAGGAAGGGGCGGCTTAAATAAGGGGCAGTGCCGGCAATACGCAATTCCCCCGGTGCAGGGCCCCTTTAAAATTTTTCACAAGCCGGCGCCGCGCCTTAGAGAGCGGGGACCCCGCGCTGGAGACGGACGCAAAGGAGCGGGGCCGGGGAAAGTGGGGGTGATGGCCGGTGGGTGGCGTGCCCCCCACCAACATGCGGGCGGCGGTGCCCTTGTGCGGGGACCACGGCCCACCCGTGAAACCCCCCCCCCTTCGGCCCCTCCCCCCTTTCGGCCTGGGAACCCTTGAATGATGTTACGCCAAAATATTGTCCCTGGCCCCCGGAACCCTCTTGGGGCCCCGAACCCCTTCCAGTAAATGAAAAAAACCGCTTCCCTGACGTTTACATCTAAAAATTCCCCTTTCCCGTAAAGACATCGGGGGAATGGGCCTAGGAGTGGGAGGGCAATACCCGAAAAAAAAAGAGTTTGGATGCCGGTTTCGAAGAGAGACAGGAAGGAGTTCGGGACCCTCATAGTGGGGGGAAAGGGCGGACTTGTATGTATGGATTAATCGCTTAAGCCCTCAATGGGCCCAGGAATCGGGACCCGTTAAGTTGGGAACTTGAACGTATATATTTACCCAAACCCAAAACACCTTGTCCCCGGGCGAGAAGGTTGGCGGAGGTTTCGCTTTTTGTCAGCTTGTGTCTTGGTCGAGGGGAAGCCGGGAGTTGAGAGGGGCGTTTTTTTTCCCAGATGGGTGTCAGGTCCGGCCCAACTCCTCCACAGCAGGGACCCCCGGGGGGCACAGAAAGGGGGAGGGGTGGGGGGGATGTTGCCGTAGACAAAAAAGAAAGGAGCAGCTCCAGCGACCCCGGTCCAAATGAGTTTAGGGAAAACCGGCCCCAGGGCAACAAGCTGGACCAATCATCCGGGCGCGCGGAGAAAAGTGGCAAGGTAGCACCCTAGGTTGGTTTACTTCTCTCCCTGCCCTTTTGGATGGGGGTGGTAACCCGAAGAAAAGTCCAGTTTATTGTAGTTTTTTTGCAGAGGACGAGAATCTGGAGACAAATTGGACCCCCCGGTCCACACAATGTCCCGAGGAAGCCTGCAGCCGAAAAAAAAAAGTAAAAAAATAGACTGGGAAGGCGAGGGGTGAGGGGAGATCCGCAGAGGAATAAAGTGGGACATCTTTGAAAAAACCCTCTGTAACCACCCAATCACGGTGTTGCCCGAGGAAGGAGGGGGAACCGTGTAAAAAACCATGGCCCCAAAGGGTCCAAAGGGTAGCTGGGGTATAGGTAGCGGAAGGCAGACCCGCGGTTTTAGACAAGGGGGCTTGTCCGGGGACAGGAACGCAAGACTCCCCAAACTCACGAACATCTTGGGGTAGGCCCGGGCCCCCAGTAGAAGAAAAAAGATGAGGGAGCAGGACCTCTTTTTCATCCCGGGTGCCCGCCTACGGGAGCAATGACCCCATGACAATATCTCTTCCGAAGAGCTGGCGGGACGTATGTCTTGCCCGGAGGGAAAGCGTTGTTTGGGGTACTGGCGCGGCAGAGAAGCCTTCGGAGGGGGTAATGTGCCCGGGGGTGGTCGTCCCCGTCACATCGAAGCACGGGAGAGAGGTCGGCCTTACATTTCATTCCGCAGGGGAAAAAGAATGAGAAAATTAAACCGGGGAAAAAAAAGAGGGACCAAAAGCCTGGGGGATTTAAACTTGACCATTGGAGAAGAGCAGCTTTTTTTTGGTTGTATAAAGGCTGACTGGGTGACGAGCCCCCTCCAAGGTACCACCATTTCCAAGCCAGCTTTAGGCCAGAATCCCCGGGCGCCGATAGAGTAATTCCTTTTAGCGAGGAAAAATTTTGAAAAAACCCCAATGAGGGTCTTGCCCCTTTTGGGGCCCCTTTTTGGGGGGATTACGGGCCCCGGCCCCCCCGGAAATGCGTTGACCCGAGAAAAAAAGTTTTTTCTGTATCTGGCCAGGGAGCCAGGGCGAGGCAAGGCAGACTTTAACTTGGGGAAGGTTCCTTGCCGCTGGTGGCCAGGCTTTGGATTGGCGTTTTTTCTTGTCAAAGCCCCTAGGGAGATACCAGCAGGAGAAAGTGGTATAAAATTTCCTATAAAAAGTTGGCAAAACCCGGAATCTTTGTTGGTGGAGGCCCACGGGGCGTGGCCACTGTAGGACGGCAACAAATTTGCGGGGTCCCTCTGCAGGGCCCCCTTTTCGGAAATGTTTTAGCCCAGGAATGGGAGGTCGCTGATGAAACAGGCACTTTGATTTTGGGTAGAGGCGGTTTGCCCTTAGAAATCTGAGGACCTGTCATAAAATGACTTTATGGGACTCAAGGTCGGGGGGGGAAAAACCAGAAAGTGTCTGGTAAAAACCCCGCAGTTACAGGAGGTCCCGGAAGACGTCATTGACAAAATTTTTGGAAGACGGCCGGGCATTGCAGAGCCCGAAGGGCATGACCCGGTATCAAGTGCCCCTCGCGGGTGTTTTAAAGTGGTCTTCCATTCATCGCCCTACGTATTCGTATGAGGTTATAAGCCCTTTGAGGTCCCCGTTTAGTAAAGTTTGGCACCTCGTAGCCGGTTTAAAAAAACTCCGTGATCGGGGCAAGGATATGGTTCTTTACCGTGATCTTGTTGAGGCCCCCTATTAGGCAAGGACGGGGGACCGTCCCTTTTTAGCCCCAAAAAAAACCCCCGGGCCCAGCTGGGAGGAGGATTGCCCATGAACCCCTTCTGGAGATTCTCCTTGAATTTTAGACAAAAACCCAAGGTTAGGTCCGGGAAGGGGGGAAAACCCCGCCCCATGAAGCAACTCCCGGGCGAAGATCAAAGGACATCATATGGGGGATGGGGCGGAGCGTTTTATTTTCTTCTCGGAGAAGCATCTGCAAAAATTTGGTATGGTGCTGGGAAAGGGACGTCAGAGACTTGATACAAAGGAGAAGCGTAAGCACTGGGCGAGGTGGGGACCCCAAAAAGCAGACTGACACTCCGAAAAACCCCAAACTCAGGCTTCGCCGTCTGCCCCTCAAGCAGGGAGCATGGCGCTGCAGCCACGGAGACCCCGGAGAATGGACGAAGAAGAACCCGGTAGTACGTAGAACGAAGTCTCTCCTTTGCAGCACCCCTACTTGAGGGCCCGAGGCCCTGCGGAACCGAAAGGGGATCCTTTAGAAACTCTCCCACTCAGAGGGGAGGAGGGGGTTCTTCAGGGGGGATCACAGGGAGTTATGATGGGGGCACCAGGCATCGTCCCAAAAAATTTTTCCCCGCTGACCCCCGAGTCCAGGAAGGCAACAGCTTAAACTGGGGAAACCCGGCCCAGGCCCAGATCACGGGCATGGTAGGCGAGGAGAGGGCTTGCTTCACCCAGGGACGCCTCTCCTATTACCCAGGTGCGCCCTTTCCCGGACGCGGGGGCGACTGGACAGGATCTTGGAAAGGTCTGCATGCCACAGACAACCCAAAAATTTCTCCCCACGTCTTCTGGTTAGCTCTGCGCAGACAGGTGGGTCTATCCCCTTCCCTGGCCCCCTCGGCGCAGGGGAGGGGCAACGTGGGGCCTTTTTGAAATACTTGAGCCAGACGAGGGGACGACGGGGTCCCACTTGCTCCCGTTCCTCCCCGGGGTTCCCTGGCATTTTGAGAAATGGATGTCAAACCGAGGACCAGGGAGATAAGGTCACTAAGGAAGCAGGAGGCCCCGGGGGGATAGGGCACCTTGATGCGCTGGGGGAAAGGGCCCTTCGAAAGGGGCAGTCAACGCCGGCTTCAAACCCAAGAAACTGGAAAAAGTGGGGGAAATTACCATATTGCCTATAGATGAGTCCCTTGGGGCAGGTTTAGAAGGGGGTCTCGGCAGAAAAGCCCGGGCTTCCGAAAATCGGTGAGGAAGTACAAGGTTGGCTGTTACTGGATGCCCTGTCCCAGGGGGGGTAGCCCGGCCAGGGCTTTCCCGGGGAGAAGGCTGAGCACGAATGCCCCCTTTGACCGTTCGGTAGGAAAAAGGTTGCCCATTAACGATATCGGGAGCTTGGGTGAAAAAGCCCTTTCAGGGCCTTGGAGTCCCCCCTCGAATTTGGACGGGATAGACAGACGGAGCCCTGGACCGCGATTGGGGCCGGGAAACCCAGGAGCAGCAGGAGCCACGGGAGGGTTTTCTGCTGCTGGGGTCCCGGAACGCTGCATCATGGCGGAGAGGGTGGTAGTTCTGGGCTTGCTGGCGACTGTGAGCCACAATGGCGGGGGAGGTCAGCATCGGGGCGGCAAAGACCTTTTGGTGGGATCCATGGGCCCCATCTTACTGTCACGGCGGGGGATAGTGGATCCCTGGACCACCCTAACGATGGTGTAAGCCAGCCAGGGCGGAATCTAAGTAGGTCCCCCGGGTTTTTACCAGAGCCCGCCGCAAAAATGGGGGTGGACTTGCGCGGCGGGGGGTTACCAGGGCGTACCCTGAGTGACTTGCTTGCGGAGGCAGCCAGGTTCATGTTGCAGACTGCAGGGAGCCGTTCGGGGGGGCAAAGGTCAGGACAGGGAGAATGGTTTTGTGGTTGTGGACAGACAGTAGGTCAGGGCAAGCGGCAAGATATTTGGGGAAGGAAAGGGAAACTAATGGTACGGACACGGTAAATCAGAACAAGGCTTGGAATGCTTTCTCTATAGGCTAAAGGCACTAAAAATCCGGGGAACGCACCGGAAGGGGCAGGCTTTTAAAAAAGGGCTGATCGGCAATCCCCAATTACCGGGGAAAGGCCCTTTAAAAATTCACAGAGCCAGCGCGCACGCGCGCCTTAGAGAGCGGGGAGGCACCCGGGGGATGGGCAGCAAAAAGGGGGGTGGCCGGGGGAAGTAGGGGGTGATGGCCCGTGGGGGGAGCGTGCCCCCCCGTCCCAATGCGGGCGGGTGTCGTCGTGCGGGGACCCGGGTTGCCCCCAATGGGGCAGGGGTCACAGGCCCACCCCGGGCATGGTCATCCTGTTTTGGATCAACTCCGTTTGTTTTTTTTGGCTTTAGGGATACGATGGATTATTACCGAGTGAAAGTGGCACTGACGGATCAAAGGAAGGGCCAAAATGATATGACTCAACGCAAAATTTCTGATGACACCCTTCCCCCCTCTTTTGGGGGCGAAAAGACCCTACAAATTCAGCATTTAACAAATCACTACAATAAGGAATTTAATTAACTCTTTGCCACAGATTGCAATTCCCAAAATAAAAATTGCGGGTTTAGGAACAGGGGTTTTATATGACACCATGTGAAGGCTTTCACCCCCGAAAATCAAAAACGGAAATATTTTGCACAGTGCAATTAGTGCGCTACAGACGTGTTGTGCATAGGAGACACAGTGACAAGTGGCAGAATCTAACATGGCGTCCGTATTTATAGGGCTGTGACATCACAAAAGCTGGCTGGCTACTGATTGGTTGCATGTCTGTACATGTCATTGAGGGTGTTCCTTTCTTCCTCCCATAGTTCTCTGCCCCATGTCAAGCCATGTGCTCGCGGCCATTTTAGATTTGTTACCGCGAATCACCAGGAAATTCGGCTTCTTTCGGAATAAAATTTTCCCTGCAATTCTAAACGATTTCCACTTCGTTAGAATTGATTCGCACATCTCTATTTAAGAACTTCAGGACAGTGAGGATGGCTGCTGTATAGACTGTGTCCAAGAGGAAATATTTAAAGGGGGACTCCAACATCACCTTCTTCACCTTCTTCCCCCCAACATTGTGTGTGATCCCAGGGTGGTATGACAGGTTCTGGAGTGGACATAAGTTTAATTCCCCCCATCCCCTACACCTGGGTCACCGCAGCAGTGTCAACCTACTCTGAGGGGTTGACGTTTGGGTGGGGTTGGGTTATAAAGAGGGAGGTCAGCTGGTGGGAACATAAAGCCGAATAAAGCAAGGTCACCATTGTTCCAGAATGACCAATCATGGTGTCGCTGCAAAGTCGCCGAGATACAACAAGATTTTCTTAAATAAAATGATATAACAATGGCTATAAACCGTCCGGACGCCATCACTGGTTTCATGGCTCATAGATGTCACTAATCCTATAAAGACACAGAGACACAGACAGGGGGAATCACAGTCACATCCGCTCCCCCGGGAACTGGTCTCCTGAGACTCTGGGGGACGCTAATGAGTCATTACTGAGCTCTGTATCACATGGGAGTCACTGTGAGAGGAGCAATCACTGGGGGCCACGTCCTCCCCTATATAGAGATAGAGCAGGACAGTGAGCAGGACTGTGGAGGGGCACGGAGGCCGCCCCTAGACCTCGTCTGTGGATGTAAGGACCTCCAGGTGGGAAGAGGAGATCGCTCTCTGCAGAAATCTGGGGTTAAGAGACTTCATCTACAATAATGATGCATTGGAGAATTACAGAAGAAGAGGCCAAAATGAGGAGGCAGAGAGATTCCCCCGAGCCTGCATTCACATTATACAGGAACGAGATAATGAGATAGATAGATAGAGAGAGAGATAGATAGATAGATAGATAGAGCGATAGATAGATAGATAGATAGATAGATATGAGATAGATAGATATTAGATAGATAGATATGAGATAGATAGATTTGAGATGATGATATGAATAGATAGAAGATGATAGATGATATGAGATAGATGTATAGATAATAGATATGAGATAGATAGTATGAGATAAATGGGATGATAGAAGATGTAGATTGAGATATATTTATAGTAGATAGATAGATAGATAGATAGATAGATAGATAGATAGATAGATAGATATGGTAGATAGTAATAGATAATTAATAGATAGATTAGATAGATACTAATTGAGATAGTAGATGATAGAATAATATGAGTAGATAGGATAGATAGATAGATAATAGATAGAGATAGATAATATGAGATAGAGAGTAGATATGAGATAGTTTTTTAGATAGATTTTTAAAGGGTAGATAGTTGGATAGATATGGATAGTATGAGATTGATATGAGGTTTAAGATAGATAGATATGAGATAGATATGAGATAGATAGACTATATACTCAGACTCGTGTCTTAGTTACTGCACTCAATATGTCCCTTGACATTTCTGTACAATCTGCTGAGTAAACAGAGAACCTGCTGATGGGAACAAGTGCAGAAAATAATCCACAAGAAACTAAAAGATGAACTATCTATCTATCTATCTATCTATCTATCTATCTTCCCCCTATCTATTATCATTTTATTATCTATCTATCTCATATCTTTTATCCCCTTCTATCTATCTATCTTCTATCATCTATCTAAAAAATTTTTTTTTTTCTTTTTATCTATCTATTCTCATATCTACTATTTTTATATCTATCTATCTATCCTCATATCTTTTTCTATCCTTTATCTAATTCTATCATCTATTCAACTACTTATCAAACTACCCATCTATTTTCATTATCTATTTTCTATTACTATCTTTCTATCAACCTTCTATTCATATCTATCTATCTATCTATTTCTATCATCTATCTTTTACTATAATCTATATCTAACATCTATCTCATATTTTAAACTATTTTAATATATCACTATTATATCTATCTCTATCCTATCTCATATCTATCATCCATTTTAAAACCATCTATCCATCTTTTCCTAATCTATTATCTATCTATTAATTTTCCCTATCTATCTATCTTCTCTATCATCTTATCTATATTATTATTATATTTTAAAATTTTTTTTTATATTATTATCTATCTATTTTATCATCTATTCATATCTACCCATCTATTCTATTATCTAAAATTTTTAAAAATTCTATCTATTATATCTTTACCCATCTATCTCATATCTATTATCTATATCTATCATCTATCTATTTTATCTATTTCATTTTTCTATCTATTCATTTTATCTATCACTATTTTCATTATCTATCTACTATCTATCTTCTTCTTTTATCAACCCCACCCAAATCTAATCTATCTATCCTATCTATCTATCTATTTTAAATCTATCTATCTATTTTTTCCTTTATCTATCTATCTATCTACCCTATCTTTCTATCTTTTTCTTAACTATCTTTTTCTATCCCCCTTTTAACTTTTTCCCTATCTATCTATCTATCTAATTTCTATCTATCTTTTCTATCTACCAATTAAATTAAAAAACATAAAAAATTTTAAAATTTTTTAAATTTAAATTTCTTCATATTTAAATGTACTTCTTAATCTAGATTTCTACTATTAATTATACCAAACCCCCTCATTAATATTTATCAATTTTTTATTCCTTTATTAATTTAAATTTTCATTCATACCAAGCAAACATAAAAATTTTGGATTGCAAACTGAGCTGCTCATCTCTAATTGTGGACAAGTGTTAATTCGAGCCTGTGATCCTGGGTTTCAGGTTGTGTCGGGTCGGGGGGTTGTGTTCTGTTTATGTCTCATATGACTCTGTGTCTTCCCCATTGACATTTGCACCAATCAGCGTCAGTGTCCATCTATGTAACCCGGCCCCTTTGACCTATTGACACGCTTGTCCAAATTTTCCCATATATTGTCATGGAGTTGGTGGTTTTTGTTGGTTTTGGGGACGGGCAAGGCGGCCATATGTTCTTAACCGACTCACAAAAAATTTTGATATTTGGCTTTTGGTTGATATTTCAGGGTGAACACAACTGTTCAGTGTTTCAGGACTTTCTGCACAACTTGCTGATCTCTAAAAAGGAGCTTAATGGCAAAATCACCAACAGGTGGTTTGATCCCTGAATTGCCCAATACATTTAGGGGATCAATGTGAATTTTGATTAAACTGTCCTCCTCATCCTGCTGTTCACATTGTGACATCATGAGACCAAGACAACACCTTACAACTGATCAGCAGGACCTCGCCATTGTGAGGCTTCAAGCAGGAGGCTCTCAGACGGAAGTGACCAATGAGCTTAGAGTGTCACAGAGTCATCAGCAGGTTGTATCAGAGATACAGAGAGAATGGAAGAGTCACAGAAAGGCAAAGAGGTGGACGTCCTTTGCAACCTTCTGTATAATCCTTCATTAGTGTTGATGGAAGTGTTCTAGAAAAGTTAAGTTCTAGTAGAACTTCTCGAATTTTACTGTTTGTTCGAGTAAAGTTCTAGTTTTAGTTCGACACACCATTTTCATTTTCAGCAGCTTTCTGCACGTTTGGCAGCCATCCAATCACCTTTCTGCACTTTTGGCTCCATCCAGTCACCTTTCTGCACTTTTGGAGGCCATCCAATCACCTTTCTGCACTTTTGGTGCCATCCAATCACCTTTCTGCGCTTTTGGTGCCATCCAATCACCTTTCTGCACTATGGCGCCATCCAATCACTTTCCTGCACTTTTGGTGCCATCGAATCACCTTTCTGCACTTTCTCCATCCAATCACTTTCTGCACTTTTGGCGCCATCCAATCCCCTTTCTGCACTGTTGGTGGCCAGTGCAATCAGGCTTTCTGGCATCTTTTCGCCCCTTTGCATCCAGTCACCTTCTCATGCATCATTTTGTTGCTCCATCCAATCACCTTTCTGCACTTTTGGTGGCCGTCCAATCAGCTTTCTGCACTTTTGGCTCCATCCAATCAGCTTTCTGCACTTTTAGCTCCATCCAATCAGCTTTCTGCACTATTGGCCCCATCCAATCACCTTTCTGCACTTTCTCCATCCAATCACCTTTCTGCACTTTTGGCTCCATCCAATCAGTGCAGAGCACAGAGAAGTGTCAAAATCTTCATCGCTGAGGTGTAGGGCTCTCATTGGCTGCTAAAATCACATGACCATGTCATGTATATTTCACTGTATTGCCTTGTGAACACCATTTTCAGCTCTCTCTCTGTACTGTACAGATGGCTCTTAGTTCGATAACATTTTCCTCTCCATAGACAGCAATAGTTAGGGAGTTTGGTATTGCTGGCTGCATCTTTCCCACACCCAGAAGCTGTTATTCGGTGACATTTGCAGGCTCACATATCGCCTAATTCTCATATACATGAATATATATCATACAGAGCGCTTGGATTTGCTAAATCACACTCAGTGCCCAAACGTTCTGTTTTTGCAGTTTTGGAGGGTCAGTAATTGTATAACACTGTCTCCAAATCTCCTCTGTGTCAAAGGGGCTTTTGGGCCCCCTCAGGATGCAGGGCCCCGTAGCGGCTGCTACCGCTGCTCCTCCTATAGCTACGCCCCTGCTTGCAAGATGTCCTCATCTTTTCACTTAGCCGTTGAAAGGAATGAAGTATTTTAGCCTCTCAGTTTTTTCTGTGACTCTTAGAGCCAAATTTTCTTCACTAAGTTGTTCCCCGTATCCAGTTTACTGTTATGGATGGGAATTCCAGCTTCTCCTCACCTGTATAGGTATAAAAATTAAGCAGAACATCTTCTCCCATTGACTTTAACGGGGTTTGACGTTTGAGTTTGAATAGAACTTCGAACCGAACTCACAAATTAGTTCTAATAGAACTAGAACTTTTTACTGGTCGCTCAGCACCATCCTTCATAAGCATTCGTGTAGTTCAGTCCAGGTCCTGTGTACAGAGATACATTGTTGTCAACAAAGAAGATACTTTTTGAGTCAATAGAAGCAAATAATCTTCCAAGCAGTAAATAATTATTGTAACTTATCATAGAAATATAGATACAATCCTCATTGGTAACATTTGCAGATACATTCTGTTGCCTTTATCTTTTATGGAGCTTATGGCCACCAGAACCAATCAAATGTTCCTTCAAGTAGTAGTCAATCTATCTTATCATAGAACTGGTTACAATATTGATATAATCTTCATTGAAATTTATTGGTTGTAGATACATTTCATTACCTACATCCTCATAGAAGTCAATGACCAACCAGAACCAATCAAATTTTCCTTCAAATAGTAGATAATATATCTTATTATAGAACTGGTTACAGTATTGATACAATCATCATGGGTAACAATTTCTTGGTTGCTGTTACATTCTGTTACCTATATCTTCATTGGAGCCAGTGGCCAATCAGAAACAGTCAAATGTTCCATCAAGAAGTCGATAATATATCTTAGTATATAACTGGTTACCTACATCTTCACTGGAGCCAATGGCAAATCAAAACCAATCAAATGTTCCTTCAAGTAGTAGATAATATATCTTATTATAGAACTGGTTACAGTATTGATACAATCATCATTGGTAACAATTTCCTGGTTGCTGCTATATTCTGTTACCACTATCTACACTGGAGCCAATGGCCAACCAGAACCAATCAACTGTTCCTTCAAGTAGTAGATCTTATTATAGAGCTGTTAACTATATTAATACAATTCTAACTGATAACAATTTTATTGGTTGCAGATAAATTCCATTACCTGTATCTTTATTTGAGCCAATGGCCAACCAGAACCAATCAAATGTTCTTTCAATGTAAATTTTGGTGGACATAGTATACTTTATATTTTATCCAGAGACGGGTTAACATATTGATATAATCTTCACTGAAATTTCTTGGTTGTAGATATATTTCATTACCTACATCCTCATAGAAGCCAATGACCAACCAGAACCAACCAAATGTTCATTCAAGTAGTAGATAATATATCTTATTATAGAACTGGTTACATTATTAATACAATCATCATTGGAAACAATTTCTTGGTTGCAGCTACATTCTGTTACCTATATCTACATTGTGGCCAATGTCCAACTAGAACCAATCAACTATTCCTTCAAGTAAAGTAGCTGATCTTATTATAGAGCTGGCAACAGTAGTAACACAATTCTTACTGCTAACAATCTCTTGGTTGTAGAAACAATCTGTTAACTATATCTTCATAGGAGCCAATGGCCAACCAGAACCAATCACGTTCCCTTAAGCAGTAGACAGTCTATCTGACCATAGAACTCATGACAGCATTGATACAATCATCACTGATAACAATTTCTTGGTTGCAGATACATTTCGTCACCTACATCTTCATAGGCGCCAATGGCCAACCAGAACCAATCAAGTGTTCTTGAGTTTGTCCTGCTTGGATTTCCGGGTCTTGCAGAGAACTTCTCTTCTATGGTCTCGATAACCATCTTCCTTCTCTACATTGTATCTCTCTGTGCCAATGGGATTGTAATTATGTTGATTATCATGAGCCAACACCTCCACCAGCCAATGTACATCATTGTTGGACACTTGGCCTTTTCTGATTTACTTTTCGACACGTTGACCTTGCCAAAAATCATTGCCAAGTATTGGTTTGGAAATGGGTCATTGTCCTTCTCTCTATGCTTCATCCAAATGTTCTTTGCACATTATCTCTCCACTCTTGACTCCTTCATCATCATGTTGATGGCCATTGACCGCTATGTTGCCATCTGTAAGCCGCTAAGATATCATACTATCATCAGTAACCGTATGGTGACAATCCTGTGCTCAATTTTCTGGCTCTTTGCTGCCATCATTGGTCTCGTTATTACTAACTTGGGTCTTTGGCTGCCATACTGTGGCCCCAACAGAATTAAGAGCTGTTTTTGCTCACTCACTCCTGTTGCTGTCTTGTCATGTGTCGATTCAGCTTGGGCCAGAAGAACTGGGTTCATTATCGCCCTGTTTGCCCATGTTTGCCCACTGTCCTTTATCGTCTTCTCCTATATCATCATCCTCTCTAGGATGTGCTCGTTGGGGCGCTCCAAAAATTTTCGGAAGGCAGTTTACACCTGTACCACCCATTGGGTCGTCATTGGGTTGTATTTTATCCCAAGACTCACAGTCTACACCTACAACCAAGTCCAGCTGATCCCCAACGCCGACGTCAGTGTTCTGCTTATTTGTCTGTACACTTTTGCCCCGCATTTTGCCAGTCCTATTATATTCTGTCTTCGAACTGAGGAATTCAAAAGGACTCTGAGAAATGTAGCAAAACGAATGACAACCAAATAGTATTAAACCTTCTCATTGAGTTTTTTCCGAGGCTTTGAATAGGAGAATTGATCAACATTGTCAATGACACATGTCATCATCCTGACCTATGTATCAATAATGTATTGACATCTTATAAGAGGACATCAAGGATACAAGATGAAGCCATTGCTTGCATGGACCTGTCCCATCTTTTCTTTTCCCAAAAATTTCACCCAGCATTCCTAAACTCCTGAATGGAAAATCTACCCAATAATAAAGTGATGATTGCCTGCCGATAAATTCGTACACTTATAGGCAGATCTAGGGCTGGGATGATAGGGAGTAGGAAAAGATAGGTGACTGTTTAGGGTGCCTACCTTTATATGTCCAGAGGGAGTTGCATGCCCGCTCCATACTTACAACCGGCACCTGCCTTAAGGGGCCAGTACCAGAGATAACTCCAATCCCAGCCTTTTAACAACTTAGATACCGATGTTAAAGGGGTTTTGCCACCATGTAATGTTGACGTGGGAACCCTCCGAAGGAAAAAGCTAAAAAAAAAATGTGGGGTTTGGGTTGTTTTGGTGGGGGGGGTGGTGGGTGGTGGGGGGGGTGGGGGGGGTAAAAAAATGGGTTATTTAATCACTTTTCTAAATATATGTGATTAAAAAATGTGAAAACTCTGAGAACTACAGCATTGCTCAGTCCCCCTTGGTTACATTAAAGCTTTCAATAGTCACGACCCTATCTGATGACAGGCAAAATGAATGAGCTTTTAAGGCACCGGGTAGAGAGTGCAGTCTGAGGCTGTCTTGCTGTAATTGAGAATCCACTCTTGTTACTGTTTATTAATTTCACTTAAGTTTAGAGACGCTCCCTTGGATTCCTCACTCCTCACTTCCCCCTCCCTCTCTCCCCTGCAGCTTCATGACTCAGCATGATTTGTATATATCCTGCTCCCGTGCTGACAGGAGCTAGGTAACTGCCGTCTTGGCAAATCCCCTTTAACCCAACACGACATCTGAGCAGGTATGGAGATTGGGGGCTCCACTCATAATCTCTCAATCGGCTTCCATGTGATGCAATCACAGGGTTCAGATCAACAGTCATGGAAGCCAGGAGCCTAATGAAGACCCCAAGGCCACCATCTTCCTGCCCCCAATACACCCTTCTGGAGGCAAGGTGTAATAGGGGAGCTGTAACGGCACACTGTTCTGCAATACATGAGTATTGCAGAATAGTGTAGAAGTGAGTTTTCCCGCCATTGATTGAATACCCTAGGGGGACTAAAATGAAAGAAAAAAAAAGTTCAAATATAAATAAAAAACAAAACAATAATAATGAAAAAATGGTAATTTGTAAAACTTAATATATACAGGCAGTCCTTACGTCGTTCCGACTTACGTCTGTCCCCTAGTTACGATCGGGGACTGGAACGACGCAAGCCAGGGACAGCCGACAGCGTCTTGGTGCTGCAGTGGCCCGGGCGCTGTCAGCGGTACCTTCGCAGCCTGTATGCGACTCCTGTGAGCGACCCCCCCCAAAAAAAAAAAAATACAAGCTGACTCTCCGGTCCGCGTCCGGGCACTGCTATGGCCCGGGCACTGGCGGGGATCGCTTCGACTGTATGCGATTCCACCCGGAGCGCATACAACAGAAGACTCTATTGTGGAGCAGAGAGTGAGCGCTCCCTGCTCCGCAATAGAACTCCGGAAGGCCGCAAGCAGACTTGCGACCTTCCGGAGTTTCCGGCACAGGCAGCGCGCAATGTCATCACACGGCCTGCACGGCCTGATGACATCACCAGCCTGTGCCAGAAGACCAGGAGTCGGAGGTAAGCCTCGGAGCAGCGGGGGAGTGAGGTGAGTATTTGTATTTGTTTTTTTTTAATAAGCCCGATCTATACCTGCCTCTGAGGGGGCCTCTACCTGCCTATACCTGCTATGGAAGACCTATACCTGCCTATAGGGACCTATTACCTGCTATACCTGCTAGGAGGACATATATCTCCTATGAGGGGACATATACCTGCTATACCCTACTATGGGGGACATATAGCTGCCGAACAGGCGAAAAATACCTGCCTATACCTGCAATGGGCGGACATATACCTGCCTATCGGAGACATATACCTGCCGATACTTGCTATGGGGAACATATACCCACCTATGGGGGACATACCTGCCTATACCTGGTATGGGGGACATATACCTGCCTATGGGGACATATACCTGCCTATACCTGCTATGGGGACATATACCTGCCTATAAATACACACCATATACACCATACATATACACCAGACATATACACCATACATGTACAAATATATTGGAGGTCCGCTTACATTCAAATCCAATTTAAGAACAAACTACAGTCCATACTCCTTATGTAACCCGGGGACTGCTGAATATCTGTACAGTAAAGAATAATGATTGATCCTTGCAGATGGTGAAGTTTAGCCCATGTAATGAAAGGAACAGGTCTAAATTTTTAGTGGAAGCTTATTCTAACATTGAGCAGATAAATATCCAAAAATAAAATCCAGAAAATCACAATGAAAAAATTAATATAAATTAATTTGCATTTTACATTGAGAAATAAGTATTGATCCCTCTGGCCAACAAGACTAAATACTGGTGGCAAACCCTTGTTGGCAGCACAGCAGTCAGATGTTTATGCAGTTGATGATGAGGTTTTTGTGCACATGTCAGAGGAATTTTCCTTTGAAGTATCATCTCTAAATCATTAAGATTTTGAGGCTGTTGCTTGGCAACTCGGAGTTTTAACTCCCTTCATAAGTTTTCTATGGGACTATAGTCTGGAGACTGGCTAGGCCACTCCATGACCTTAATGTACTTCTTTTTGAGCCACTCCTTTATTGCCTTGACTGTATGTTTTGGGTCATTGTCTTGCTGAAAGACCCAGCCATGACCCATTTTTCATGTCCTTTCGCAGGGAAGGAAGTTGTCACTCAGGATTTTCGGTACATGGCTCCATCCATTCTCCCATTGATGTGGTGAAGAAGTCCTGTGCCTTTAGCAGAGAAACACCCCCCCCCCCCCAAACATAATAGTTCCACCTTCATGCTTGACAGTGGGGACAGTGTTCTTTGAGTCATAGGCAGCATTTCTCTTCCTCCAAACATATCGAGTTGAGTTAATGTCAAAGAGATTAATTTTTGTCTCATCTGACCACAGCACCTTCTCCCAATCACTCACAGAATCATCCAGGTGTTCATTGGCAAACTTCAGATGGGCCTGCACATGTGCCTTCTTGAGCAGGGGACCTTGCGGGCACTGCACTTTTTTAAACCATTACGGCGTAATGTGTTACCAATGGTTTTCTTGGTGACTGTGGTCCCAGCTGCCTTGAGATCATTAACAAGTTCCCCCCATGTAGTTTTAGGCTGATCTCTCACCTTCCTCATGATCAAGGATACCCCATGAGGTGAGATTTTGCATGGTGCCCCAGATCGATGTCGACTGACAGTCATTTTGTATTTCTTCCATTTTCTCACTATTGCACCAACAGTTGTCGCCTTCTCACCCAGCATCTTACTTATGGTTTTGTAGCCCATTCCAGCTTTGAGCAGGTCTATGATCTTGTCACTGACAACCTTAGAAAACTCGTCTGTCTGATTTATTGAGTCTGTGGACAGGAGTCTTTTATAAAGATTACAATTTAAGAAAGCTATATTTAATGCAGGTAACGAGTTGATTAGGAGCATCTAACTGTTCTGTAGGAGCCAAAACTCTTAATGGTTGGTAGGGGATCAAATACTTATTTCTCTCAGCAAAATGCAAATAAATTTATATAATTTATACAATGTGATTCTCTGGATTTTATTTTGGATATTCTATCTCTCAATGTTAAAATTAACCTACCCTTAAAATTATAGACTGTTCATGTTCATGTCTTACTTGGTGGGCAAACTTACTGAATCAGCAAGGGATCAAATAATTATTTCCTTCACTGTGTGTATATATATATATATATATATACATTATATATATATATATATATATATATATATATATATATATATATATACACACATACAGGCAGTCCCCGGGTTATGAACGGGATAGGGACTGTAGGTTTGTCCTTAAGTTGAATTTGTATGTAAGTCGGAAAAGGTATATTTATTATATGTAACAACAGCACAAAATGTATTTTTTCCATTTTGGATAGTGCAGGGAAGGGTTTTTACATTTGTTTTGCTGTCTGTTCCCCTGTTCTGAAGATTTCCCCTAATGTGCTGCTGTGGCATGCTGGAACTTGTCATTCCACAGCTACTATCTGCTGTGGAACATGGAACTACAAATGCCAGCACATGGTCTTAAGTATTCAGACCCTTTGCTCAGTATTGAGTAGAAGCACCCTTTTGAGCTAGTACAGCCATGAGTCCTCTTGGGAATGATGCAACAAGTTTTTCACACCTGGACTTGGGAATCCTCTCCAGTTACCTCAGGTTGGATGGTGAACGTTGGTGGACAGTCAATTTCAAGTCTCTCCAGAGATGCTCAATTGGGTTTAGGTCAGGGCTCTGGCTGGGCCAGTAAAGAATGGTCACAGAGTTGTTCTGAAGCCACTGCTTTGTTATTTAAGTTGTGTGCTTAGGGTCATTGTCTTTTTAGAAGATGAACCTTTGGCCCAGTCTGAGCTCCAGAGCGCTCTTGAAGACGTTTTCATGCAGGATCTCTCTGTACTTGGCCACATTCATCTTTCCTTCAATTGCAACCAGTTGTCCTGTCCCTGCAGCTGAAAACACCCCCATAGCATGATGCTGCCACCACCATGTTTTACTGTTGGAATTGTATTGGGCAGGTGATGAGCAGTGCCTGGTTTTCTCCACACATACCGCTTAGAATTAACACCAGAAAGTTCAATCTTCGTCTCATCAGACCAGAGAATCTTATTTCTCATAGTCTGGGAGTCCTTCATGTGTTTTTTTTTGTTGCAAACTGTATGCAGGCTTTCATATGTCTTGCACTGTGGTGAGGCTTCCATCGGCACACTCCTTCATAAAGCCCCGACTGGTGGAGGCTGCAGTGATAGTTGACTTTGTGGAGCTTTCTCCCAACTCCCTACTGCATCTCTGGAGCTCAGCCACAGTGATCTTGGGGTTCTTCTTTACCTCTCTCACCAAGGCTCTTCTCTCACGACTGCTTAGTTTGGCTGGACGGCTAGGTCGAGGAAGAGTTGTGGTCATCCCAAACTTCTTCCATTTAAGGATTATGGAGGCCACTGTGCTCTTAGGAACTTTGAGTGCTGCAGAAATTCTTTTGTAACCTTGGCCAGTTCTGTGCCTTGCCACAATTCTGTCTCTGAGCTCCTTGGGCAGTTCCTTAGACATCATGTGCTCTGACATGCACTGTGAACTGTGAGGTCTTATATAGACAGGTGTGTGCATTTCCTAATCAAGTCCAATCAGTTTAATTAAACACAGCTGGACGCCAATGAAGGAGCAGAACCATCTCAAGGAGGATCAGAAAGAAATGGAGAGCATGTGAGTTAAATATCAAGTGTCACAGCAAAGGGTCTGAATACTTATGACCATGTGATAGTTCAGTTTTTCTTGCTTAATAAATTTGCAAAAATATCTACATTTCTGTTTTATTTCTTTAAAGAAAACAAAGAGTGAAAAATGTAAAGGTGTCTAAATACTTTCCGTACCCACTGTATATATATCATAAAGATGATGATCAATAAAAAAAAAAAAATCTAAATTAATATCCCGTGGAGGTATGAATTTGGAATGACACCCAAAGTCAAGGTGGAAAATCGAATTTCAGGCTGGTCGAACTTCAGTGAAAATGCTTCAAGACAAGGAAATCAGGCTCAGTAGTGTGTGTGGCCTCCACATGCCTGTATTACCTCCTAAGAACACCTGTGCATGTTCCAAATGAGGCGACAGATTTTCTCCTGAGGGTCCTCCTCCCAGACCTGAATTAAAGCATGAGTCAACTCTTGGACAGTCTGAGGTGCAATGTGGTGTTGGTGGATGGAACAAGACATAATGTCCCAGATGTGCTCAATTGGATTCAAGTCTATGGAGCAGGCAGGCCAATCCATAGCATCAATGCCTTCATCATGCAGGAACTGCTGACACGTCAGCCACATGAGGCCAAGAACTGTCATGTATCAGAAGGAACCCAGGGCCCACTGCATTTGCATATGATCTCACAATAGGTCTGAGAATCTCATTCCGGTACCTAATGGCAGTCAGGGTACTGCTGGTTAGCAAATGGAGAGCTGTTCAGCCATCCAAAGAAATGCCTCCCCACACCATAACTGACCCACTGCCAAACGGGTCATGCTGGAGGATGTTGCAAGACATGGAAGGTTCTCCATGGTGTCTACAAACTCTGTCACGTCTGTCACATGTGCTCAGTGTAAACCTGCTCTTATTCGTGAAGAGCACAGGGAGCCGTTGTTGAATCTACCAATCTTGGTGTTCTCTGGCAAATGCCAATTCCACTGCACGGTGTTGGGCTGTGGATGTTGGGCCCTCATACCACCCCTATGGTGTCTGTTTCTGACAGTTTGAGCAGACACATGGATATTAGTGGCCTGCTGAAGGTCATTTTGCAGGGCTCTGGCACTGCTCCTCCTGTACCTCCTTGCACAAAGGAGAAGGTAGTGGTCCTGCCACTGGATTGTTGCCCTTCGACAGCCTCCTCGTAACGCCGCGTGCTGCGGTTCAGGCTTCCAAGCCCAGGCGCAGCAGTCCCCGACATGTGCTCCGCTGTGCATCCACTTACCCGATCCCATCCTGCTTCCTCCACGAGCGGCGCGCTGCTGTAACTGCTCCTACCTCTGCCCACACTATCCTCGGCGGCTACTAGGGGCGCACGTGAGCAGCTCTCCTGGATTTAAAGGGCCAGCACATGTCAGGGGTTCCCTTTTCCACCTATGGCGTTTGGACACAGGGCTTTATAAGGATTCCTCTTCCTGCCGTCAGTGCCCAGTTGTTGGTGTCTGTTCCTAGTGACGTCCTTGTGCTCCCTAGCGTATACCTTGTCCATTCCGTCAGTGTTCCTGTTCCAGCCTACGTTTATCGTCTACGTTTATCGTGCTCATCTGCATCTGCCACATGCGGTTCCGCTCAGCTCTGGTTCTACACTCCAGTTGCTCCGTGCCAACTCTACCAAGTTTCGGCTGTCACCACTGGGTCTTACATTCGGGGGTAGCGACCTGGGGGATTCCCTGCGGCAAAGTCCGTCCTGCCTTGTGGCGGGCTCTGGTGAATACAAGGGACCCCTTAGACTCCGCTCCCCGGCGTAGGGTACGTCAACTCCTCGTGATCACCAGAGGATCCAACTCCCACTCGCTGAGCGTCCGTTACACTCCTCCACGTCTCCTGGTGTCCTGGCCTGTCTCCTGGTATCTGGTCCATGCTCTGCACACAGTGCTGACACACACAGCTCACCTTTTTGTCACAGCTTGCATTGATGTGCCATCCTGGATGAGCTGCACTACCTGAGAAACTTCTGTGGGTTGTAGACACCGCTTCATGCTACTTCTAGGGGTAAGAGCAATGACAAAATGCAAAAGTAATCAAAACCAAAGCCATAAGGGATGAGAACAGAGAAATGGTCTGTGGTCACCACCTGCAGAACCATTACTTTATAAGGGTTGTCTTGCGAAGTGCCTATCATTTCTACCTATTGTCTGTTCCATTTGCACAACAGCAGGACAAATTGATTCACAATCAGTGTTATTTCATAACTGAAAAAAACGGAAACACGGCCATACTCACAGCTAGGAAGCCGAAATGAGACTGAACACAGCACAGAGGCAACACAAGCCCCCATGCTACTTAAGAAAAATACCCAGGTGCAGTTAATTGGTGGTAGCCAATACATCTCACCACTAGGGGGACAGAAAACTGCACCTTAAATTGGCATATGTTCACATAGCATGCAAAAAAGCCACAGTACCATACATTGGGAGACTGTATAGATGCAAAAATACCCGTAAGACAGCCGCTCGCACACCTTCCATGCATGAGGGGGACGGCTGCTGGTATTCTAATTGCATTTGCTCCCCAGTACTGTTGGGTACAAAAACTTTTTTCACATACTGGAAAAACATCAAATATGAGGTATTAGTTGATACAGTGGCCACTATATTGTAAGCCTGCAAGCCCCTTCACGGCTCCTCATCTATTGCAGGTCCCTACACTCCCTTAAAATCACAATTTACAGAAAATAGGGGAATTAATTACTCAAAGAAAAACCAGAAACACGGCCATACTCACAGCTAGGAAGCCGAAATGAGACTGAACACAGCACAGAGGCAACACAAGCCCCCATGCTACTTGAGAAAAATACGCAGGTGCAGTTAATTGGTGGTAGCCAATACATCTCACCACTAGGGGGACAGAAAACTGCACCTTAAATTGGCATATGTTCACATAGCATGCAAAAAAGCCACAGTACCAAATATTGGGAGACTGTACAGATGCAAAAATACCCGTAAGACAGCCGCTCACACACCTTCCATGCATGAGGGGGGCGGCTGCTGGTATTCTAATTGCATTTGCTCCCCAGTACTGTTGGGGTATGTGAAAAAAGTTTTTATACCGAGAATTTGCAGCAAAGCCTGTAATGCAAATGTGAACAGAGCATTAAACTTTTATCTTTGCAAAATGTAATTAGTTAGCTGCTAAATATATCTTGTAGGAGTATCTTATTAAAAATGTATATAGATTAATTCCAATATTAAATTCAACCAAATAGTGTACATTGCTAAAAGTTCTAAACATGTAAAAATAAGCTGTAAAGCATAGTTTTTGAGATGGCTTCTTCCGACAAGTTGCTAAAAATTTTCTTCAGGCTCTCAGAGAAATCAGTTTCACAACCAATATAGTCAGCATTACAGCTTCCAGAGGGTTTCATTAAAGGGGTTGTCTCACTACATCGATTCATATCACCTCAGTCCTGTTTTCTTGGTTTCATTTTTGAACTCAGGGGCGGGTTTACTGGATACTACTGACCTGCAGTGATGAGCTGCTGAAGACAACAGGCCTGTAGCTATAGCAACCAGTGCTGGCAACCTACCAGGAGAGATCGAACAGGTCTGTAGCTATAGCGACCTGAGGAGCTGATGCAGCCCATATAAAAGGGGATATCAAGGACACTGTTAATGGACATATATTGCAAAGTGACTTGTTTCTGCAAGATCTTTAACATAAAAAACAATCCTTGTAATGAGACAAACCCTTTAATAACCAAAGATACATTACTAGTCAGATCTACTGTTAAGACCTCTAGGCCGGGGGCCATTTTTTTTATAATCTGTAATAGTGGCACCACTGGATTACACTCAGTTTTTCCAGAAACATCTAAATGATAACTTATAAGAGATGTAGAGAAAGACTTCCTACTCAGTTTAATTATATTTACTGGAGAGCTCTTCAATGTTCACCCAATAGTGTATGTTCAGTCTTGTGTGAGTAGAAGCTGCTTTAAAGGGGTTGTATCATTTCATTAAATGGTCTTCAGAATAAGGGAACAGTGAACACAAGCAACTTTGCAATTGGATGTCATTAGCAAAGCGGTCTCCTTTTCACAGGATCCCTTATCTTCTGTTTCTGTAAACAAAGTTCCCCAGTGCTGGTCGGATTCCTCCTCCTTTCATGTCATTGGATGACGGCTCTACTAATTTACATTCTGTCTGGCCCCCGGTCGTATTGGGAGCGAGCATTCCTGCCTCTCTCACTCAAAGTAAGGGACCGGCACAATTTCACTTTGCAAAGCCAGTAGAAACACAGAGGCACTGTACCTGCTTCTACAATCAGAAAACAGCAGAATTGTGCCCGGTGCCTAATGCAAACATAGACTGAGCATTAGGCTGTCTCTCTCACTCAAAGTAAGGGACCGACAGCAATTTCACTCTGCACAGCCGGAAGAAACACAATAATACTGCAGGGCTTCTACAATCAGAAAAGAGCACAATTGTGCCTCGATGCCTAAATGCTCCTGCGTGTAAACATAGCAGGGAGATCTGTGCTGCTCAGAATGAGCTCCGAGAAGACTGGATTCAATTGTGACAAACCTCCAGCTGTGAGAGGAGAGAGTTCATAGAAGATTGTCTAGACTGCAAGCCTGTGGTATTTAAACATACTTACAAAATAAGACTGCATAGGGAGAGGACACAGTGACATGTGGACTCAGAGTGGGGGGAGGGGGGAGCCTCGGGAGCAGTTAAGAAACACCCAGCTGGGAGGGGAAGAAACGTCCCTGAATTTGTAGAGCTGAGAAGCTGAGAGCACAATTAAACACATGAACAGAAGAAGCGATACATCCCCTTTAAGTGAGCCAATTCTCATTAGCTGTGCATTACAATAGCAGGAATCCCTTCACTGGGGGTGGGACCAAGCTACTTGGCATGTGTGACCACCAGCACAAGTTACATTAGATGAATATTCTAAGGGGGCAGCAAAAGAACAGCAGGGGTGCCAATATCAATTAACAACAATATCTGGACACAGGAAAGTTTTTCTGTGTGAAGTAATGCAACTGATTTTTTTCATGATCTAACAGAGTAAATTAATATTTGCCTAATTCCTCTAAAAAAAGCTACATTTTTAATCTGTTTAGAAGATTAAGATACTCACCCCAGTAGATGTTCATCAGAAACTGAAAATAAAAAGAAATATATACATAAAAATCAACACAATGACATACATACATATTGCTCATATATTCTAGATTTAATGGATTTGTCCACCATTTTTTTTATTATTATTATTTTAATCATACTAGCGCCCACTTGAAATAAAAAAAAGTTGCAATCTCCTGTCCGCTTGGATCCAGCGATACACTGTCCTCACTCTCCGACGGTCTTCTATTTTCTTCTTGCTTCTTCCGAAGGTGGACATCACAGCTACAGCTAATCTGTTGCTGCAGTGATGACATCCCCATTCAATAGAAGCAAAAAGAAAACAGAAGATTGGTGGAGAGTGAGGACGGCGCGAAATGAATCCAAGGTGATGAAATTTCCAGGGGTGGGCCCCGCCCCCCGTCCCGGGTGGGGCACCCCGTGGTCCCCGTAACGTGGGGCACCCCCGGCCCCGCATGACGGGTGGGGGGGCGCGCTCAAACGGCCGGCCGGGGTCCCCCTTTTATTTACCCGGCCGGCTCCTGTTGGGGTCCCCAGACTCCCGGTCCCGCCGTCCCCCAAACATCTAAGGCGGGCGCGCCGGATGCGAGTTTAAAAAAGGGCCAGTGCCCCCCCGGAAATTTGGCTTTTCCCGTCACTGCCCTTATTTAAAGTGCCCCTTCCTGGGGCTGTTGCCGGATCTTTAGTGCCATTTCGGGCCTATAGAGAAACCCGTTACTAGCCTTGTTCTGCCCTTCCGTGTCCATACCATACCCTTCCTTTTCCCCCACCAGGGCATTTGCCCCCTTTGCCCTGCCCCTAGTGGTTCCCAGGGGACCACAAAAAACCCAAATGCCCCCTCCCCTGCCCTTTTCGCTGTCCCCGATTTACGGGCCTCCCCTTGCAAATTCTGCACCACGCTATCCCTTGGCGGGGCCCCCCGAAAGAAAGGGCCCCCCGCCCGGGGGAAAGGGCCCTTTTTTTAACTCCCGCTGCAGAAGTCCACCCCCTTTTTGCGGCGGGCTCTGGTAAAAACCCGGGGCCCTATTTAAATTTTCCCCGGTTCCCTGGCGGGGGTTTCCCATTTATCGCTTGGGGTGGCCCAGTGGATTCACCTCCTTCTTTCGGGTACGTGACAGTAAGACCCGGGCAGGGAAATCCCCCCAAAGGGGTGCCTCTCCGTCTGACGCTGACCTCACCGCCTTTGTGGCTAGCATCCAACAGCTTTCGCCCCAGCAACCAGCAACTGGGGGCCATCTCTCCGCCATAGCGGGCAGCCCCTTTGGCCCGCTCAGCCAGCAACAACCCGCCTCCCCTTTGGCTCCCGGGTTCCTCCTGGGGTTCCGACCAACCGTTTGGTCCAGGGCTCCGTCAAATCTATGCCGCCCAAAATTTTTTGAGGGGGGACCCCAAGGTTTTGCAGGGCTTTATCCCCCAAATGCCCCCTGCTTTTTTATTTAAATTGGGAAAACCCCAATTTTTCCAAACCCAAACGGTCCAAGGTGGCGTTCGTGCAAACCCTTTTTCGGGGGGGAAAGCCTTGGCCTGGGTCCCCCCCCTTTGGGCCCAGGGACAAAATCCGGTTTAACAGCAAACCCGGGCCTTCATTCCCCCTCCGATTTTCGGGGCTTTTTCAAGGAACCACCCCGGGCTTGGGTCTGCGAGACCCCCTTTTGCTAAATCTGCCCCAAAGGGGGAAATAAACTGTAGGCGATTATCCCCCAAAAACTTTCCCGCCCCTTTGGGCCCTTTCCGATTATAGTGGAAGGGAAGGGGGCATTGATGCCACCTTAAAGAAGGGCCTCTCCACCCAAAATCAAAGGTTTCTCTATCCCCCGGGTTTCCTCCCCTTTCATTGAGTGCCCTTAACTCCCTGGCCACTGGGGAATTAAACACCCAAAAACTCGGAAGCCCGGGGAGGAACTCCGGCGGGAAAAAAACGGGAGCAAGTTTGGGGCCCCGTCGCTTCCTGTCTGGCCCCAGTTTTTAAAAGGGCCCCGCCTCAGTTCCCCTTCGCCACCTGCCGCCAAAGGGCCCCAAAGGAGGTGGAGGGGCCCCAAAACCGTCTACAACTGAGCTAACCAAAAGACGGGGGGGAAAATTTTTTTTTGTCTGTACTTTTGGCAGTGCAGACCTTTTTCCGCAGATCCTGCCCACTGCGCCCTCACGTCCGGGGGGGGCCCGCCCCTGGGGAAAAGTAGGAGAGGGTCCCCTAGGTGAGAGCAAAGCCCTCCCCCTCGCCTAAACCGGGCCCGTGATGGTCGGAAAAGGGCCTGGTCCCCCTTTTTCGGGGTTTACTGCTTTCCTGGACCCCCGGGGTTTTCGCCGGAAATTTTTGGACCGCCTGCCCTTTGGGGTATCCCAGCACAACCTCCCTGTGATCCGCCTGGAGAACCCCCTACTCATCCCCCCGGTCAGTGGAGAATTCTCAAGGACCCAAATTTCCGGTTCCAAACCCTGACCCCCTGGTCCTCCCAAGTAGGGGGGGCTGCATAAGGAAAGACTTGCTTTCCCTACGTACCCCCCGGGTCCTCCTCGTCCATTCTCCGGGGTCCCCCCGGGGGGCTGCAACGCCACGCTCCCGTGCTCGATTGGCAGAGGGGGCGAAGTCCGGTTGGGGTTGGGGGTGTCAGTCCCCCCGCTTTTTGGGGGGAACCCCGCCCCGGTTTCTTACCGCTTGTTGGGGGGTCGCTAAGCCTCTGACGGGTTTCCCTCCCACCATACCCCCCCTTCGCAGATTTTCTTTTTCCGGGAAAAGGGGCAAGCGAGACGTTGCCCCCCCATCGCCCTTTACGACTGTCCTATTGACTTCTCCCCGGGACGTCTCCCCCACGTGGCAGGGTTTACCCCCTTTCGGCCCCTGGCCCTTTGGCCCAATTCCACATAATCAAGGGAATCCCCAGAGGGGGTTTAAACCGCAAGTTTTCCCTCTCCAGCTGGGGCCGGGTTTTCTTCGGGTAAAAAGGAGGGAAAGCCTGGTCCTTGCATAGACTTTCGGGGCCCCTTCAACAAATCACGGTTTAAAAAAACCGCATCCCTCCCCTTTGTTCTTGGAACTTTTTGACCGCCCTTACGGGGTCCCAAAAAGGTTTTTTACTAAACGGGAACCTGGGGGGCTTATAACCTCAAAAGGGATACGGGGAGGGCGACGAAGGGAAAAGACCGCTTTCAAAAAACCCCCGGGGGCCCCCGGCCCCTTCGAGTCCCGGGTCATGCCGTTGGGGCTTGCAATCCCCCGGCCGTTTTAAAGGAATTTCGTCAATGACATTTTCCCGGGGACCTCCCTTGTACAAAATGCGGGGGTTGTGTTTTTCTTGACGACATTCTGGTTTTTTTTTCCCCCCAACCTTGAATCCCATCAATTTCCCACGTGCGCCGGGGCCCCTCAGAGGGTTAAAGGGAAACCCGCCTCTATGCCAAACTTGGGGAAGTGCCGGGTTTCATCAGCAGGCCAAACCAAATTCCCTCGGTTTCTTTTTTTTCCCCTGACAAGGGCCTACAAAATGGACCCCGGGGAATTTGTCTGCCCCCCTACAGGGGCCGTGCCCCGTGGGTCCCCGAGCCTAAAAATTTTTCCCTTTGGGGTTCGCCAACAATTCCCGGCAATTTTTTAACTTTTTTTTTCCTCGCGGGTGCCCCCCAAGGGGTTTTTAACCCAAGAAAACGCAAACCCCTAAGTTTGGGCCCCACCAGGGCAAGGAAGCCTTCTCAAATTTAAAAAATGTGCCTCCGCCTGTGCCCCAGTGCTCTCTGGCCCAAAGATACGAAACAACCATTTTTTTTTCCGGGTCGCCGGCCTCCCGGGGGGGCCCGGGGCCTACCCCCCAGAAAGGGCCCAGAGCAAAGCCCTCCCCTTGCGGGTTCTTTTCTAAAAGTTTTTCCCCTCTGCTAAAAGGGAAACCCTATTTACCCCGGCCCCCAAAAAAAGGGGAATTGTGGCCATCAAGCTGGAATGAAGAAGGGGAGAATTCTTGGGGGGGGCTCGTCCCCTGTCAGCATTTTTTTTTTTAACCAAAACCATAAAAATCTGTGAAATCCCAATGCCCAACCTTAAACCCACGCCGGGCTCTTGGTCCTCTTCTTCCCGGGTTTTAAAATTTCTCATTCTTTTTTCGCCATGCGGAACGAAATGTCAAGGCCGACGCTTCTCCCATGCTTCGGAAGTGACGGGGGGACAATCCACCCCCACGGCACTTTAAACCCCTCCGGGAACGGCCCTCTGGGCCCGGGGGGGCCCCCCCGAATAGATCTACAACGCATTCCCCCCGGCAAGACATACGTCCGTCCCCCTTGGAAGAAATATTGTCATGGGGTCATTGCTCCCTAAGGCGGGGCCCCCAGGAGTGCGAGGTCTTCCCTCCCCTCACTCTATTTTTCTACTGGTGGCCGACCCCTTTACCCCAAAGGATTTTCGTGAGTTCTTTGGAAAGGCCTCCCTTCCCTTTTTGTGCCCGGAAAAAAGTTCTCCTCGTAAAAAAACCCGGGCAGGCTGCTCCGGGCCTCTAACCTATCCCCACCCGTCCTTGGCCCCATGGGGGCCAGGATTTTATCAGGATTCCCCCTTCCCGCTGGGCAACACCGGATTTGGGTGGTTACAGCCCAGTTTTAAAAAGAGGTCCCATTTTTTAATTCCTCTGCCGGGCCCTTACCCTCCAAGCTCCTCCCCTTGCCAGTAATTTTTTTTTCATTTTTTTTGGTGCTTTGGGCCCCCCTGGGCCCACTTTAGTGTGGACCGGGGCTTTAAATTTTTGTCTCCAGATTCGGGGCGCTCCCCCTGTAACCAACTACAATGAAACTGGCCCTTTTCCCTTCAGTTTTAACCACCCCCGGGCCCAATGGGCGGGGTGAGGGGTTTTTAAACCAGACCCTGGGTTTCCCTCCTGCGCCATTTTGTCTCCCCCACGCCAGGATGATTGGTCCAGCTTGTTCCCCGGGGCCGATTTTTCGTATAACTCATTGGACCCGGGTTTTGGGCTGGTGCGCCCCTTTCCCCAAAATTTGTCCTACGGGCAAAACATCCCCCCACCCCCCCCCCCCCTTTCTGTGCCCTGGGAAAGGCCCCGGCTGGGGAAAAGAGCGGGTCCGGGGGACCTGACAAGCAATCGGGGAAACAGACTCACCATTCGCTCCCTCCGGCCTCCCCCGCCCCAAGGGTAAAGGGCCGACAAAAAGCAAAAAGACCTCCACCAAACCTTTTCCCCCCGGGAAAAAAGGTGTGGTTGTCGGGAAATATTTTAAAAGTTTCAAAAGGGTTTCCCCGCTATAAGCTGGGTTTCCCCCCTTCCTGGATTCCCAAAATCAAAATGCTCAAGCGCATTAAAACCCGTAGCATTTCAAGCTCCCCCCTTCCCCCCCCCTATGAGGGTCCCCGAAAACCCCCTTCCCTTGGGCTCCCTGCCCAAAACCGGTCCCCCTTAATCGCTTCCCGGTACTTGCTCCTCCACTCCTGAGGCCCCATACCACCGATGTTTTTACGGTAAAGGAAAATTCTAAAATTTTTAAAACGGGTCCAAAAAAAAACATTTTTTCTCATTTTACTGGAAGGGGTTTTGGGGCCCCAGGAGGGTCCCGAGAAACCAGAGAGCAATATTCCCGGGTTTGTGAAAATAAACCCGAGGTTCCCCCTCCCCGGGCCGAAGGAGGGGGAGGCCGAAGGGGGGGGGGGTTTCTGTCACGGGTTGCCCCCGACCCCCGTCCCGGGGTTTTGGGGCCAACCCCTGTCGCCATTAAAGTTCGGGACCCCCGCCAACCCCCTTTAAGGGCGGTTTGGGGGCGTCACCCCCGCCCGGGCCCGGGGCCCCCTCTACTTACCCGGGTTTCGCTCCTGTTGCGGTCTCAAACCCCCGGTTTCGCCGTTCCCCAAAATCTGAGGGGCCGCGCGGCCCGGCAAATGCTGATTTAAAGGGCCCGTGCACCGGTTTAAATTTCCATTGGGGCCTGCGCCCCCCCCTTTTTTAAGCCTTTTTCCCCCCCCCTTGGGGGTGTTGCCGGATCTTTTGTGCCATTTTTTAGCCTATAGAGAAAGGTTACTAGCCCCCGTTTGACTTTTCCCTGTACCGTACCCACTTCCGTTCCTCGGGCCCCGCATCTTGCCGCCTGCCCTGACCAGGTGCCCCGTCCACGGGCCACGAACCTGTGCCCCCTTGCCCCGGGCCCTTTTGCCTGTCCCCGACACCCAGCCTGCCTTCTATTTTGCACCACGCTATCCCCGGGTGCCACCCCAAGAAGTAAAGTTTAGGGGAAAAGGGCCTGGGAGAAATCCCGCCGCCCGCAAAATCCATCCCGCTTTTGGGCGGGTCTGGTGAAAAAACCCGGGGCCTACTTTAAATTCCCCTTCCCTGGCGTGGCTTTTCACCATCGCTTGGGTGGCCAGTGGGGTTACCTCCTACGTCCGGGTACGTGGGCTTTCAGAGGTGAATGTAGCTTTTTTTTTATTTCAAATGGGCCCCTACTATGTTAAAAAAAAATAAAAAAAATTTTTAAAAATACATAAAATTTCAAAAAAGCAGAAAACAAAATTACAATTTTAAATTTTCAGGGACCAGAGCTTTTGGTATTAAAAACCAATAGACTTCCAGGTTTTCCCTTTCTACGAAGACTCATTCATTTTAGCACAATTACCTGTCACAGCAGCAGCATGAAACTTATAGCTCTGTCCTTATGGAGCAAGACAAAAGCACCCCTGTATTCATTTCATCCTCATTTTTAACAGCATTTAGAAATAAGCTGTACAGCAGCTACATGAACTTGTGAATACGGCATGCTCTATGACATGTGAACAAGTCATTGTGCAGGAAGTGGAGGGACATTACCTGTTTTCCATCTGTCCCCATGACCTAAAATCAAATCCTGTGTTTAAATCTTTAAATGTGTCACATTTCATTGTAATCCCCCTTGATGAAAAAAGAGGATGTGGGGTGTGGCGGGGAGGGGAGGTGGTGAGGGGGTACGGGGCCCCAGGTGCCAAGCAGGTAGATGCATTTATGTAGTGGGTGCATGGATGTCAGGCCTACCAATGTGGGATGGCTGTGAGGTGTAGTGCACTGGTTCTGGAATAACAGCAAAGACTCTCAACTTGGGATCTTCAGGCCTTACCTTTTCCCCTTTCCCCGGGCAGTTTTTCCTTTTGACAGGCCCCAATTTTTTAAATTTTCTGTCACTTTATGTCAGAATAACTTTTTGACACTTTACCCACCTGTGTTCAGAGACGTTTTCCGTGACACCTTGTCTTTAAGATAGTAAGAAATTTTGGGCCAAAAATCTTGTTTTTTGTAAAAAATATTAAAATATCGTGAAAAATTTTAAAATTACCAATTTCAAACTTCAAAAAATTTTTGCATGTAAGACAATTATGCCACACAAAATATTTTTATAAATACATCTACCATATTGGCTTTTTTTGGATATTTTTTTTAAAGTCTTTTTTTTTTTACATTAGGGGGCTTGAAATTTAGTATTTTTTAAAATTTTCAAAAAAATTTTTCAATAAATTTTTTAGGACCCTCCATTCTAAAGCAACTTGATTGGCCCGTATGTTAGGTAACCCCCCTAAAGGACTTCATCTAAGAAAATAACCCTTAAAGTATTCAAAACAGCATTTTGGAAGTTTATTAAACCATTAGGGGTTTCAAGGAATTAAAGCAAAATGGAAGTGGAAATTTTAAAATTTTACTTTTTTTTGCAGATTTTAAAATTTTTTTTACATTATTCACAAGAATAGGGAAAAGTGATCAGGGAAAAAAACTTAAAATTGATTCCCCGATTTTTCCATTTTCAGAGATATCCCATATGGGCCCTAGGCGCATTTGGCTCAACTACAACCCCAGAAAAAAGGAGGAGCACCTACTGGACTTGGGGGTCTCTTTTATTACGATTTTTTTTAGGGGCCATTTCAGGTTTCGGGCACCCTACGGGGGTAAAACTTTTTAAAAAAACCCCAAAAAGACCCATATTGAAAAATACACCCTTAAGGGAAAATATCCAGGGGTGTAGTGAGCAAAACGACCCCCCGGGTTCCAAAAATTTTTTTAGCTTTGGGCTGTGAAAAGAAAAAAAATTTTTTTTCCAACAATCTGAAATTTTTAGCTAAAATGTTTCATTTTTTACAAGGAAACCCGGGGTAAAAAACCCCAAAAATTTTTGTTACGAATTTCTTCAAGTTTCGGCAATACCCTACATGTGGGTGTAAACTGCGTTTTGGGCGAGGCAGGGCTACAAAGAGGGAGTGTTTTTGGTTTTTTGGAACCAGATTTTGGGGGGCCGTCGCATTTTTCAAAGCCCCCAAAGTACCAAACAGGTGAAACCTTCCAGAAGTCGCCCCATTTTGGTTTCAGCCCCCCCAAAGGGTCTCATCAGGGTGTTTTGTGCATTTTGGGCCACGGGTGTTCCATATTTTTTTTTTTGCATGGGCAATGAAAATAAAAAAGGGGAAAACGCAGTTCCGCATTGTTTTTTGGGCTTCAATTTAAAAGGGTTCGCCGTGCAGTGTAAATGACTGATAACTTTAATGGGGGTCGGTACAATTGAAAAGAAAAATTTTTTATATAGTTTTTTTTATTTTTTTTTACTTTTACACAATAGAAATAGTTTAAAAAAATTCTTTTTTTTATTTGCCTTTACTGATACCCCTAAATTTTCAGTTTTCTGTATACGGTGCTGATTGGGGTTTGTTTTTTTGGGGGATGAGTTGAAGTTTTTATTATACCTTAGGGGGGGCATACCACTTTGATCACTTTTTATTAAGGTTTTTTGTGAGGTTTTTTGAACAAAATACAGCATTCCCCTAGAGTGTTTTTATTTTTATTTTTTACAGCGGCACCATGCAGTAAACGAATACTGGGATTTTTCAGCAGGTCGATACGGTTACAGGGGATACCCAATTTTATATTTTTTTATGTTTTACTATTTTTAAAAAATAAAAACATTTTTATTAAAAAAGGGAAAACACGTTTTTTGCATTCCCATGTCTGAGACCATAACTTTTTATTTTTTTGTGTACGGAGCTGTGTAGGGGCTTGTTTTTTTTCGGGATGAGTTGACGTTTTATTGGTATATTTTTGCGGGGGCAAGACTTTTTTATCAGTTTTAAAACCCTTTTTTGGAAGGCAGGGGGAAAAACTGCAATCCTAGTATGTTTTTTATTTTTATTTTTACAGCGCTCACCATGCAGTATCCAGACCCAAATTTCTTACTATCTGGGGCGATACATTCGGCGATACCCCCAAATTTTTTGTTTTTTAAAATTTTGAAGCACTTTAAAAAAAAAATTAAAGGTTTTTTTTTTTTGTTTAATAAAAATTTATCATTGCTGTCTTTTTGAGAGCAATAACTTTTTTTTTTTTTCCGTTACAGAGAGTGTAAGGACTTTTTTTTTCGTAATGAACTGAAGTTTTTTAAATTTGGGAAAAATTTGGCGTTTATATGATTTTTAATCGCTTTTTTTTTCCATTTTTTGTGCTGCGGATGTACAAAAATTGCAATTCTGTGATGTTTTTTGTTTTTTTTTACGGCGTTACCGTACGGGGTTTAAATTAATGTACAGATGGGCGTGGCCTGGGCGTCAGAAATGGACCTAGCAAGGACTCCGAGGACCCGTCTCTAAATCGGGACTACAAAACCCAAACCCCTGCCAACCAACACAAACTTGCTCCAGAAGGGGCAACGACCGGCTGCCCTCCCCCCAAACAAAATTTGGCTCCTGGACCGAAAACTCAGACCCTGAGAAACCGCCAGCGGACCCAGCTCCGGCACTGCGCACCTCGGCGCTTCGGTTCCCGCCGCGCTTCTACCTCCCTGCAAGCACCTGCGGCCCTTCATCATACCGCAGCTACACCGGAGCAGTACCGCCCAACCCTTTTCCCCCTGACTGGCCAGACCGAATTTCACGGGCACTACACTCCCCACTCCCTTTCGCATCTACGGTCCATCTCTCCGCGGGGCCCGCACTCCGGGCCGTGACCCGGGGTCCGTACTATCAATAATGCCTTTCATTGATTACAATAAGGGGACCCCCCCACCCGACTTAAAAGGGCCCGTGACTTAAACCCCCCGGCCCGAAACCCGGGGGTTTTCGTTCCTGCACCCTCTTTCACCCCGCGGGAGGCCAAAGGCAGGCGCCTCTTGCCCTACCTCTCCACACAAAACCCTTTTTCGCTGAAAAGAGGGGCTCTGGCACCAGAAAAACCCACCTC
>JAODAL010040217.1:0-37118 GCA_025379985.1 Phyllomedusa bahiana
AGCCCCCAAAAATTAAAAAGGGGGGGCCTATCACTTACAAAACCTCCCTTAGGAAAAACCGCGGGAATGCCACAGGACCGGGGATTTTGTCTTTTTTTAATCTTCAAAAGGGGGAGTTTGGCACTTAAACCGGGGTTATAAAACCCAAAAAAAAAAAAAGGGGATTTTACCTCATGTCTTTTCTAAACATGAACTCATCCTCCTCGGAAAATAGATTGGGAAAAAAAAAAAATTGTTCAATGGGTTTTGCTACTTCTCCTCACCCGCCCTCTACAATTCTCCCCTCACTACTTTAAAAAAATTTAAAAATTTCCCTTTTTTTAAAATCTTTTTTTTCTTTTTTAACATATTAAAAAAAATTTTTTGGGATTTTCACTTTTCTGTTTTGGGGCATTTTGTCTGTCCCGGCTCTGCTGCCCTATCATTTTTTTACATTTTTTATATTTTTTTCCTTATATTTTTTTAAGACCTCCTCACTGCCTCCTTTTTCAGTCCTGAAACACATTCTTTTTGCTTTTTAATTGCCTTTTTTTCCTCTGTTAAACCCACTTTGGTTTTTTTTTCCTTTGTTCTAATTTTTTTTATTTCCAAAAGGGTCTGAAACCCTCTCCCCCGGTGGGCGCTTAAATTTGTTTAAGGGTATTTTTCACAGGGTGCTGGGTTAAAACCCACTTTTTTGGGACAAGTGTTATTTACCAACAAAGGGACCCTAAAACGCATTTAACAACTTTCAAGTGAGAATTAACATTGATTTCAATGTAAAATACGCATTGTCGTTAAAGATTATCGGTGTTTTACTTTAAATTTTTTTTGCTTTGGGGTAAAAGGGGTTTGCATTTAAAAAGTTTTTGACGGGTTAAATTTTCTTTTTAAATTTTAGACATTAAAAACCCCCATGGGTTTTTGGATGTTTTTTAAACGGGCCGGAACCTATCCCTTTTGTTTCTTTTACACACTTGTCCTTTTGAGAGCTTTTAAACCCAAAAACTTTTTAAACGTATTGCAAAACTCCTTATCCAACCCGCCGTGTGAACCTCCCCTTTAATATCTCCCTTTTAAATTACCCCTCTTTTTATTTTAGACCCCTTTTTGGAGAAAATTAAAAAAACTGCCCTTTATGTAAACATTGGCGTAGCTGAGAGGTAAAGTTTCTGCCTCCGGGCAAAAAGGGTCCTATTTTCAAACCCCTGCGGGAACCCAAAACCCCTTTGGGGGTTTTTTTTTTTTCTTTTTAAAATAAATTCACAACCTGATTGGGGTTTTTTTTTTAAATTTGCACTGTTTGACAAATTTAAACAAAAAAGGAGACAGGGGACGGGAGAAAAGTGACAGCACCTGGTTTAAAACACTCAGTAGCCCCTGAAAAGGAAAGTGATGTCTGAGCATGGGCGACCGGGACTGAGGAGTTTCACGGGCCTGGTCGTATCCCCTAGATGAGTGTAAAACTATGGATCAGTAAGGCCTCATCACAAAGGGTTTTTTTGACGTGATCGGGGGCCGTACTCGCGCCGTATTTTTCACTGCATTGCGGGGCCCAAACCCCTCCCAGTAACTACGGGAATCCTGGTTCTATAAGAACTATGGATTCCCTCTCTCATTCCCCCTCGGCGAAATTCTGCCGCCCGGGGGGGAAAGTTTACATGCACCTTATTTTTCCGGGGCACCACCGGAATTTAAAGAATGTCTATGGGCCGGCCCAAATGGGGCCCGGCCCCCCCCCTCCCCCTCTGCATACTGTTGGGGTAAAATTTCGGGGCAAATCTTTCCCCCAATTAAAGTCGGCAATAAGCCGGGGGAACATTGCCCAAAAAGGGGCACAAAACAAAAACGGTGCAAATTTTTTTTTTGCTTTTTTTAACAATCTTTTTTGAAAGCAAACAAAATTAACAAAAACATACATTTTTGAAAACAAATTTAAAAAGTAAAACAGCTTTCAAAGAACAAAACTTTTTTTCCTTTCTTGAATCCAAGAAAAAAACCCACAGACCAAAGGGATTAAGGTATTAAAAAAAAAATTTGGGGCTTTTAAAGCAGAAAACAAAAGGAAAAAGGAAACAACTCTTTCCGTATATACCTTTTTATTTTTTCCCACCCCTCTCCATTTTCCACATTTTACCCTCCAAGGCGAGGCCCCGGGGAGGGGACACAGGAAATTTTAAAATGTTTATGGTGTTTTAAACTGTACAAATTAAACAAAAAGAACAAATGATTAAAAAAAAAAGGACACAAAAAGAACTTAAGTCCTTTCACACCTTTCGAGTATTCTCTAATAAAAATCCAAAACTGTGGCGCCTTTTGGGAACATTATAAATACTTTTTTAAAAGGGTTAAACCCCCCAAACAAACCCGGGGGGCCAGGGGAAAGGAAGCAGGGAGCAGATGGGGGTTAACGTGATGATCAACTCATCAACCTAAAAATCCCGGGGAAGCAATGCCAACCACTTTCGCCCCACACCCCATAGAATCTGTCAAATTTATTTTCCCGCCCCTCCCTCGTCCTCCCTTTGTTTATATGAAAGATTTTCCCCAAACCACCCCCGAAAAGGAAGGGGCTTGTGTGGTCTCCATCCCCCCTAGGGATCAAAAATCTGGCCGTTTCTAACCCGGAATATTAAATTAAAACCCCCCCTTCAGAGTGCGAAGGGCATAGGGAACAGAGAGAAGGGGGACCTTTGGGGGCATTTTTTAGCAAAAAAACCCGTTTTATTTCTATAACAAAAAAAACCCCTTTTTCCCAAAAGGCGAAGTTTCCCCACAACCCCACCAGATTGGTGACATGGGCCCCTCCCCTCTCACCTCTCCACAAGTAGAAGGTCCGTTGGGGTACCATGAAGGGACAAAGTTGGAACCCGTAACCCCTCTGGGGAAAGGGTTTTATAATTAATTTCCTCACTCGACGGAAATTTAGGTCCTATGTGCCAGCGCGCAAGCTTTCGTCCAGTCCCCCTCTGTCAGCGTGACGTTTAATTCTTTTTCCCAGCTGGTCAGGCATGCAGGCCTACGCTGGGATGTGCCATTCAGTAATATATCATAGAGGACAGAGATGAGGTGTCCAGGGGCGTCCTGCTGCACACACAGGGCCTCAAATCTAGTAGGGCTCCTGGCCAACTCCAACTTGATTCTATTAGTATCAAAAAAGTGTTTAAGCTGCATGTACTGTAGCCACACATTAGGGGTGTGGTTCTGTGCTGCCACACCTGAGCTATACGGCTTAAATAGAGCACCTGTTAAGAAGCTTCCAATTGTTCGGAATCGCCACTTCGAACCCTCCTGATATGAGAGGCAGGGAACAGATCTATGCAGCTCCGGATTTCCCCTAATTGGTACGAGTGGTCCATTGGGGGCATATAACTTAAACTGTAGCCCATATTTTTTGAAGACCGGCATGGTAATACAGGCTACAAAAGGCAGACACGACAGTTTGAAGTCTCTAAGACGAGGTAATACCCAGGGCAATGAAGAAAGAGGGCCCCCATATAAGGCGTCCCCAAGTTGTACCCATGATTGAGGACCTAGCGTGAAACTAATCAAGGACTCTAGCAGCGACAGTTGCCAGATAATAACACTTCACATCCAGGGGCGTAGCTATAGGTTTGTGGGCCCTGGTGCAAAACTTCAGCTTGTGGCCCCCTACCCCTAGACCATGGCATGGAGGTCTTCAAGTGGCTGTCATGACTACCACTTGGCACTCCGCAATCGCATGGTCGTGGGGAGGGGGCGATCGTGGACTGGAACGGTGCCCAGCACCATTACTTAATCCTTTAGATGCCACAAACTTGTGTACTGTTGCATCTAAAGGATCAAGATTACAGGTTTGGAACAGATGGACCAGCACGCCACACTAAATAGCCTTCAAAACTTATAGGAGTTGTCTCACTCCAGGGATTGCTGCTTTTTATGTTAAAGATCTTGTAAAAACAAGTCACTTTGCAATATGCATCCATTAACCGTGTCCTACCTATTCCTAGATATCCCGTCTTGTATGGGCTGTATCAGCTCCTCAGGTCGCTATAGCTACAGACTTGTTCAATCTCTCCTGATAGGCTGCCAGCTACAGACCTGGCTTCTACTGCAGCCTAGTAGAAGCCAGTAAACACGCCCCTGAATTCAAAGTGAAACCAAGAAAACTGGACTGAGGCGAGATGAATCAATGTAGTGAGACAACCCCTTTAATGCATATATAGTGTGGTATGCATATCAAGTCCCAGTGTGCCTGCCACAGCAGCTAATGTGAAAGATGTCACAGGGGCTGAGGAACTATATATATATATATATTAAATATATATATATAATTTTTATATATATATATATATATATATAAAACACACACACACAAAAGAAAACATTGCAACACTCATCCAGGTAAAAGATGAAGAAATGGTGTGTTTATTTCCACGTTACAAGATGTTTCTCCTGAAAATGGCTCTGAGAGGGTTGAAACATTGTCTTGTAACGCACCGTTTCTCCATAATTTCAAAGCGCAAATGCTATGCAAAGTAGCGAGGCAGATTTCTGCCTCTATATACGTTTGTAGTTCGTCGCGCAGAAACACCTGAAAAGTGACAGGTCCCTTATTTTCATGCATGTGCAGTACGCGCCAAGAAATACGGAAGTAAAATCATCATCATCTGCACGACGACAATGATTTTATATTGGGTATTTTTTTCAGTACATAGTTTGGCATGTGATTCTGCACAAAATACAGGCTGAAACTTCTGCCAATACATGCTGTGTGTACATATTCCAAGACAATGGCATGAAAGGTGCAATGGTTTTATACATATAGCACTGGGCGGCAGTCTTGCTGAGCCTTGCAGTTCTTCATAGTTACAAAAGGTTGTAACTAAACACTAGTTGAACAACACAGTGAGGGCTTTATGCATTAGTGTCCCAGAAAGAGGGAGCAGAACATGAACGGGCTGGGTGTACTACCAGTTACTGTAGAGCTGTGCCCATCACCATCATTCTGCTGCTGCCAAAATAGTACGGTAGTAATGCACTGTAGGCTGCTACACAATTCCACTCTTCTCATTGGCTGCCACGGCTGTCAATCTATCCTTCCTTTCTTCTTATTGGAGGCTGCAGTGAGCTGGGATTTCCTGGGCGCTTCCTTAGCTACATCCCAGTCGTCCTCAGTTTGTATTATGAAAGTAAAACAGACTGAGGAACGAGGAGGAGGATGTAGTGAAGGGCCCCCGGGAGATCAAGCTGACTGCTCAGGGAGGACGGGAAGACATCCTCCTTTGCAGCACAGTTTACAAGTACGATACAGTGAGCTGGGCTGCCGATATTTGCAGCTGTGAGCTCTTAGGCTATGTTCACACGGTGTATTTGCAGAGTGTAATTACGCCCTGCAATTACGCCGTGTGACCGGGGGCGGGAGCGGGGGACTGAGCAGGGGGCCGGCACCTCGCCGGCCCATTGACTTGAATTGCCAGCGGCGCGTATACGCCGCTAGAAAGTGACCTGTCACTTATCTCCCCCCGCGGCGGCTTCGCCGGGCGGGGAGAGGAGACGTAATCCATAGTTCTCTATGAGAACTGTGAATTACCGTAATGAATGGGCCGTTTTCAGCCCGTAATTTGCGCACTTCGGCGCGTAATTACGGACCGAAATGCGGCCCATTTTAAGCCGTGTGAACATGCCTTTAACAACAGAAGCTAAAAACGGAAAGCGCTCACCACATTCTCCTTTGTATTCACTTGAATGCTTCCAGCTGGGTAACCTTCCTCCGTCAAGGATCCTGGCCAACAGCCAAGGCCAAACATACGCTTACAGAAATATAATGGAGCGGATCCAGCGGTGCGGTAAAGCAGGTTACTTTATTTCAACCAACATGCAGACAGGGTGCAGGACAAGTGAGGACCAACGCGTTTCGGGCGTTACAAATCGCCCTTGTTCAGGGTACATATGTATTCGTATATTGTGCATTTAAATAGTGAACACTGATGATGGGGGGGGCGGAGAATCAAATCCCAATTGCGGGACGTCATTTCCTGCCCCAACATCAAACATATTAAAAACATATACAAACTTACTACCAGCTAGAATATAACCTTAATACAACTGACTAAGTGCAAATCATAATAACACAGAATGCAATGTAGGACAACGGACACATTTGAATAACTAAAATATATATGCAAGGTCATTACGTAAGTTCAGACCTTTCGGTGTTCTTGTTTCTAGCTGGTAGATCCAGAAGGCTTCTTACCTGTAAATGATGTTCACGGTCACCCCCATTTTGGTAACATTTTACTTTTTCAATACCAGTACAAGTGAAGCCCTCTGTTTCTCCAGCATGCACCTCTATAAAGTGCCTAGCAGCACCTGAATGAGAAGTGTGTCCTTTGTCGATGCTATTTAAGTGTTCTGATATGCGAACTCTAAGTTTTCGTTTCGTACTACCGATGTAAATCTTGTTGCATTTTATACAAATTATGGCATAAATTATGTAATCCGTATCGCAATTAATAAAATCTTTAATTTTGTATGTCTTATTGCTATTGGGATTGCCAAATTCAGTATTCTTCCTAGAGAATTTGCACATGCCACATCTTTTTTTATTGCACGGAAAAAAGCCATTTAGATTTAACCAAGTTTTGTTTTTTGTTTGAAAAATGGCTGGGGGATAAATCTAAACCAATGGTTCGGTTCCTTTTAGCTAGATAGAAGTACAAACAAAAATTGAAGATATTACGAAAAAATTACAGGAACAGCAAGAATATCAGGAAGATGAAAATATGATTAAAAAGAAATTTGGCCAAACTTGAAACTACTATCATGGACATAAAGAAAACAAAATACCAGAGGGATTTCATGGACTATGAAAGGAAAGAAATTTATACATGGAAATCTGAGAGAAAACCCAGATCAATCTTGAGAAAATCAAACAGATATAGAAGAAACAAAAAAGAAGTTAGCTTCTCTGAAATTGACCATACAGAAACATCAGAATCAGAAGGATCGTCAGTTGAAAGACTTACCACCAGAAGTAAATCTATGAGCGATGCACAAGCCGCACGTAGTAATAAGGATAAAGACGATATACACATGTCTGCAAAAAACGACGAAGAAGAAGAGGGGGAAAGAAACATCACCCCCAAAAAAACAAAGACGACAACAAGAAAGAAATAGGGACTCATAATGGGATTTCTTATGATGTTATAGTCCTTACCCCTACGATACTTTCCAGTTATCAGATTGAAGTGTTGAAAAAAGGTTTGAATTTTGTCCCCACAACCCGTTTTAATATCTTTGACACATTGTTGGATTTAAATCGATTTATTAGGCTCCTTACCGTGAAACGTTTTTTTAAAATCCAAAATAAATATGAGGGCAATGAAAATTTAGCTATGTTATCTGATGGTAAATATAATAATGAATTTGAGAGCCTTCTATTTAATGAACAACAAATGTTAATGATGTTAAAAGATTTACAGGATGAGGACTTTCAGGAGGCTTTATACACATGTCCCCCTCACGAACACGGTAACCCCCTATTTTACCCGGTTAAAACAAGAGTGGAGGCCATGGATTTTTTCCAGGCCACAATGGAGAGGGATTTAAAAGCATTGTCGGATAAAAATAATCAAAAGAAAAATAACATTAAAAACAACATGACAAAGGAGGAGTTTAAAGCTCTAAAAGAATTAAAAGAAAATGAGCACCTCATTATTAAAAAATCCGATAAGGGAGGTTCCGTGGTCGTGATGGATACAGAGTTATATCAAAGTTCCTTTCTCAATATGTTACAAGAAAAAACAGCATATAGGAAATTGACTAGCAATCCCGTCAAACAAATACAAACAAAATTATCTAAAATATTGCAAGAAGGGGTCACCCTGGGTGTAATATCTGATAAAACAAAAACATACTTGGAAGAAAAAAATCCTAGGACTCCATTATTTTATGGAATACCCAAAACACACAAACAAGTATTTCCACCCAGTTTTCGACCGATAGTATCTAGTAGGGGGAGTATTAATGAAAAACTTAATAGATGGGTGGATAGACACCCCCAACCCCTGGTCCAAGAGTTACCGGGGTATTTAAAAGATAGTACTTTGGTGCTCAAGACTTTTAGGAAGTTTGTGTGGCTCCCTAATTACTCATGGCTCAGCTTAGATGTAGCTAATCTTTATTCGAGTATTCCCCAGCATTTAGTTAGGACCGCAATTGAATACCATCTACAAAGATACAAATCATACAGTGGGGAACTAAAGTTATTTTTATTAGATTGTATTGATCATTTGCTTCAAAGTAACTATTTTGCATTTAATGATGTATTTTACCTACAACTTTTGGGAGTACCCATGGGGGCCACCGCCTCACCGTCTATAGCGAACCTATTTATGGGGTGGTGGGAACACCAGTTCATCTATAGTACTTGTAACCCCTTCTCTGACCATCTTGTCTGGTATGGACGCCACATCGACGACCTCCTTTTTGTTTGGGGTCGCGATGTGGCGTCCATACCAGACTGTCTCTTACCTGAATGCCAATCAAGCCAATTTGAAATTCACATATTCTACCGATTGTGTATATATGGCTTTTCTGGATATATTATTAAGGGGTGATAGGGAGGGGGGGAAAAGTAGTCACCACCCTTTTCAGAAAACCTACAAGTGGCAATACGATATTACGAGCTAACAGTTGCCATCCGGCACATACTTTCAATTCCATCCCAATGGGAGAATACAACCGTGCACGTAGAGCTTGCACTAGGATGGAGGATTATAGGTTGCAGGCGGACACAATTGATCATAGACTTGGAGAGAGGGGTTATACTAGCAGACAGCTAAAACAAGCAAAAGAAAAGATGAAAGGAAGGACACAACAAAGTCTTTTAGAGCGTAATAACCAGAAGACCAGGAAGTTTAAGGGTGTAGTATGTTCTACAAAATATACTCCAGAATATGAACAAATAAAAAGGATTTTTTATAAGAATGTGAACATACTCAGACAGGACCCCACCCTAGCAGATATCCTTGATGAAGGAATTAAACTGGTAGCTAAAAGGAACCGAACCATTGGTTTAGATTTATCCCCCAGCCATTTTTCAAGCAAAAAAACAAAAAACAAAACTTGGTTAAATCTAAATGGCTTTTTTCCGTGCAATAAAAAAAGATGTGGCATGTGCAAATTCTCTAGAAAGAATACTGAATTTGGCAATCCTAATAGCAATAAGACATACAAAATTATAGATTTTATTAACTGCGATACGGATTACATAATTTATGCCATAATTTGTATAAAATGCAATAAGATTTACATCGGTAGTACGAAACGAAAACTTAGAGTTCGCATATCAGAACACCTAAATAGCATCGACAAAGGACACACTTCTCATTCAGGTGCTGCTAGGCACTTTATAGAGGTGCATGCTGGAGAAACAGAGGGCTTCACTTGTACTGGTATTGAAAAAGTAAAATGTTACCAAAATGGGGGTGACCGTGAACATCATTTACGGGTAAGAGAAGCCTTCTGGATCTACCAGCTAGAAACAAGAACACCGAAAGGTCTGAACTTACGTAATGACCTTGCATATATATTTTAGTTATTCAAATGTGTCCGTTGTCCTACATTGCACTCTGTGTTATTATGATCTGCATTTACAGTCAGTTGTATTAAGGGTATATTCTAGCTGGTAGTAAGTTTGTATATGTTTTTAATATGTTTGATGTTGGGGCAGGAAATGACGTCCCGCATTTGGGATTTGATTCTCCGCCCCCTATCATTAGTGTTCACTATTTAAATGCTTAATACACGAATACATATGTACCGTGAACAAGGGCGATTTGTAACGCCCGAAACGCGTTGGTCCTCACTTGTCCTGCACCCTGTCTGCATGTTGGTTGAAATAAAGTAACCTGTTTTACCGCACCGCTAGATCCGCTTCATTATATTTCTGCAAGCGAACATGCCTTTAGTCTGTGTGGCGAACTGGACCCCCAAGGCTTAAGGGCCCGGTCGCCATTGCGACTGCTGCGACCCCTATAGCTACGCCACTGTTCACATCCGGTAGTACCAATCCACCCCTATCCTTATGTCTGACCAAAATATCTCTAGCAATTCTCGGTCTCGCATTACCCCAAACAAATCTCCCAAAACACCTATTTAGGTCTCGGAAAAACGCATTAGGCAGGGCCACTGGAAGCGTCTGGAACATGTATAGGAGTCTAGGGAGGATATTCATTTTAAGAATATTAATGCGGCCAGTCCAGGAAAATTCTTTCCGATCCCAATTGTTCAAGTCAGTTTTGATAGTTTGAACGAGGGTAGCATAATTCAATTGAAAAATGTCATCTAGATTCTTTGAAATCTTCACTCCTAAATACTTGAAATGGTCTGTTGCCCAATGAAACTGGAATCTTTTAGTAGTTTTAACTCGTTTGGGTCTATGGAGACATTCAACGCTACACTCTTGGTCCAGTTCACTTTAAAATTGCTAACCCGCCCAAATCTCCCCAGCAAGTCCATCAGAGCAGGCAGGGATGTCTCCGGCCACGTAACATAAAGTAGGGGGATCATCTGCGAAGGCTGCACATTTATACTGCTCGTCTCCAATCTGCAGAGCCTTGATTTCCTGTTCTGCTCCGATAGCCCGCATCAGCTGTTCCATTACGAGCAAATAAAGTATGGGGGATAGCGGGCATCCTTGTCTCGTCCCATTACGGATGTCGAAAAGTTTGGACAATACCCCCTTGACCCTAATCTGTGCCGACGGGGTCTGGTACAAAGCCAGAATTCTTTGCAACATAACTGGGCCCATCCCTACGTTTGACAAGACTGATTTTAGAAAATCCCAGTTCACCCTGTCAAACGCCTTCTCGGCATCAAGAGACAAAAGCATAAAGGGAGTTCGGGACCTCTGTGCCTGATTAATTAGAGAAAAGGTTTTTAGAGTGTTATCTCTTGCCTCCCTCCCCGGCACAAACCCCACCTGGTCTATATGAACAAGATCCTCTAATATCGTATTGAGCCTCAGAGCAATAAGCTTTGCATATAGTTTGACATCCGTGTTTAGTAATGATATAGGCCTATAGCTGGAACAGAGGAGAGGATCTTTTCCAGGTTTAGGAATCACCGCGAGGCAAGACCCAAGAGGAGCCAGGAGGTGATTCATGCAGGTCCCAGGGGTTGAAGCAGTCAGCCCCCAGTTCTGGGCCCTCCAGTGGGTCCGGCACTGACTCGAGATTGCTGCTGATACCCACTCCGTAATGCCCCAGACCCTGATGAATCTTTCAGGGGCATATGCTCAGTGGCAGTAGGCCGCTCCTGAGGCATGCAGGCCCCCACAAAAGGCAGTCCCCTAACAGTGCCTTCAGCCTTTTCAGGCTCCATCAGGTCTCTCCCAGATCCTGATGCACTGGGATGAGACTCATTCCCCTGTCCCCCCCAGCTCTAGGGGGCTCCCACTGGTCTCACAGTCCCCCGACCGTGACATGGGCAAGAGGGATCGCCTCCCTGATAATGAGCCTGCTGCCATGTCCGCCTCCTCCCAAAGTGCACTGAGAGCCAGTTCCGTCACCTCTCTGCTCCCGACAGCCCCGCACCGTACCATTGTGAGGGAGTAGGGTGTGCACTTCCCTCGGCGGTGTCGGAAGCTGCCGGCGCTTCGGAGACGCTGTCAGGTCTCTCCCAGTCAGACTGCGGGGCGGTGATGCGTGGCGGGAAGTCTCCTGACCTGGCGGGGAAGATGGTGTCCGACTGCTTCCTCCATGGTCCACGGACATTTCCGGCTCTGCTGCAGGTGTGTCGCTGGAGCGCGGCGCAGGATAAGAGCCCCGTGCGGGCAGCGGGGTCTGTTGCCGTCCGCGCAGGTGGGTCCCCGGGAAGGCAGCTGGATCCTCCGACATGAGCCAACGAACTGACGCTGTGCAGGTAATGGTGCGTTCTGCCGGGGAAGATGGCGGCCGCTCAGTGGAATCCTCCCGGCGCGCCGGGGTTGATTGCAGCGTCAGGAGCGGCTCAAAAAAGTTTTTAAATCGGCACTCCCTGTACTGGAGTGCTTGGGGCAGCTTTCGGTCCCTTCTTGGCCTGTTTGGAGCGCATTGGCATATAGATTTTTGCTCTTTGAAGCGTCAGCTCTCACGGAGCTCCTACAGCACACGTCCTTCAGCCAGCATGTCAGGCCACCGTAGAATTTTTAATAATGATAAAGGGTGAAAATATTTGTTTTATTTGCAAGTTTGCCACATCAATTTTACTTTGTGACAAAACCCCTTTAAAATATGATATTTTCTGGTAAGATGTGAACATAGGAGTCACACACAAATCCAAAAGTCCAAACTGAGATCAGGACAAAATCCATCAAAGTCGTTCCAAAATAATCCCAACCTCTAAAATATAAATTTTTAATAGATGTGAAAAAGCACAAAATAGTGAAGACCAAAAATACTGATCGGGACTGATCCCAAAGAGACACGTGAGGGATCTAGGATAGAACCAAAAATAGGGACAATGTAATGAACCTTAAAAAAAGACCCTAGACCACCCTATGAGGCCCTTAGCGGAGTATTCGCCCCGAGAAAGGGCGGCCCCACAGAACTAGATAACCCTAGACAACGGTCAATGGCTATGTGGAAATAATCTATGTATATAGGGATATATGTAGGACAAAACCAAATGGCCCAGATTGTAATTATATCACCCAAAATGCACTTATACATACACACAATAGAATATAACAAACTATTCCACCAAAAGCTCCTATAGCTACACATCTGTATGGACAAAAAAGGAGTAGTGCTCCAACTGGCAAACAGAGGCCGAGAGCCCCAATAGATCAATGTGTATATCAGACAGCACCATACGGCCTTGGTTATAGCTAGGTCGCCCAAAATGCCCATAATTAAATATATATATATATATATATATATACACATACATACACACAACACACAACACACTACACACACATATACACTCCTATCACTATATAGATAGAACGCAGGATCGGAATGTTTGCCCCAATAGGGTAAAAGGCTAAAAGCCCCATTTTTGGTCTTCACCATTTTGTATTTTTTAACATAGGAGTCAATGCAACGTGTTTACCCCTCATGGCCGCGGTGTATTAGTGCGTTCATATCCGGGTGAGGGGCATATAGAGCGGGCGCCAATCTCCAAAGCTGGAGGTCTGCTCCATAGGCGGCGGGTGTCGGCTGTTATTGCTGCCACCCAACGCACAACCACAGACTGTAAATGAATTGAAGAGCTGTTCTCCCTCCGATCGCCCTGCAACAGATAATGGGGGGTGAACAGTTCCCATAGCGGCTGGAAGTCTGCATTATCTATATGATGCAGGAGGGGGCGCAAGCGATCCAGCCCTCTACTCATCAAGTACTAATAAAATAAAGTTTAAAAAAAAAAAACAGTTCCAATCAGCCCTTTTGCATGGAGGAAACAACAAATGTGCCAAAAAAATAACCAGGCAGCGGGAGGGGTTAACATAGTCACGTTTCAGCAAGCGCATGCACATCTGTTTTAGTGAGGGGGGATGGAGGCGACTGGGACAAAGGATATTTTGGTAGAATTTCTGTATAGATTTAAACACAAGAATGAACAAACTTTTTACCCCCCCTATTGTTTCCTGTATAAGACCCATGTGAACCCCATGGCGGGGGCAAGAAGGATGAGCTCGTAGGAAACAAGCCGGTGCCACAGGACTAATATACAATCCAACTAATAGAGCTACCCAAAAATTTTTATGTTGTCTTGTATTTTCAGCTTCATGAAGAAAGCAATAAATCTGTGTTTTTTTCCTTTTTATTAGAACGTTTACATGATTCCTACTGTTATATCCTGATGGGAAAGAACCTGCAGATCTAGATCCTATATTCTTACAGTGACAGGAGCAAAGCCGGGTTATGAGGTTATGTATCATTCACCAACCGAAAGACAATGGGCCTTATGTATGAAGACGCTCTAGCAGTAGCAACCAGAGCCCAGCTTTAATTATTGCAGAGCCCTATATGAAATGAAATCTGAGCTCTGATTGGTCGCTATGAGCTCTGATTGTGTTGCCCACAGACGGTTTTCAAACATTAGACCCAATATAGTTTTTACAGATTAACTGCGTAGAAATGCCCCGAGCCAACCAGGAACACCCATTATGGGGAGGGGTTTGCACAAAGCCATGATCCCTTGCAAATCTGGTTCAAGGGAAGCTAGAAATCCTCTGTTGGGCCGGACTTCCCTATGGAAACTCCCTTTATAACAGTTTGTGAGGCTGAAAGAGAGAGACGTCCGTCCAGTCTATTGTGCTACAGTGATGATCCAGAATAAGAGAAAAAAAAAAAAAAAAAAATCTACCTTATGAGGTGTAACATATTGTCCTAATTTAGGGGTAAAAAAAAATTCCTTCCCGACTCCAATCTGGCATCAGAATAAATCCCTCAATCAGAAATTTATCTAGACCCTTCTCCAGAATCCTGGTCACTATAACTTGTTATATTATTACATCTAGAAATGTATCCAACCCTTCTCCAGAATCCCGGTCACTATACTTGTTCTAATATTACACTCAAGGACATGTATCCAGACCCTTCTCCAGAATCCTGGTCACTATAACTTGTTCTATTATTACATCTAGAAATGTACCCCCAGACCCTTCTCCAGAACCTCGGCCCCACTTTTCCTTTGTGACGCCTCACACAATGCAGAGACTCTTGGTCTAACATTATACAAAAGCCCCAGGAGAGCGTTCATGCATTTTTGCATTTCAGTTTGGAAGGAACATTCTCCCCTGTTTGTCCCTCCTCTACATCCAAAACAGGACTCTGAAAAGTCCAGACAATTGCACAGAAGCCGGATCTCATCTACATTGATAGAAAGGACTGCAGATGATTGCACAAGGCCGAGCACATTGTAAGAGCCTCCTCCAATGGCAGCTTCTATGGGATGTACAGAAATATATAGAATATATACTACACATATACATATTCCTACAGGGCCCAAACCTGTCCCCAATATCCCCTGTGTGGTCTGACCAGTGACTTGTATAATGGGAGATATTCTCATCGTGGCCTCTATGCCACATTTAATACACCCCATGATCCTGTTTGCCTTGGCAGCTGCTGCCTGACACTGGCTGCTACAATGAAGTTTACTCTCCCCCAGGATTCCCAAGTCCTTCTCCAGTCACCATTTCCCAGCGTTTTTCCATTTAACAAGTAATCATGGAATGGACTATTCCTCCCCATGTGCAGAACCTTGTATTTATCTGTGTTAAACCTCATCTGCCATTTCTGTGGCCCGAATAGTTATATTCTTGTACATAGGAGGCAGTATTATAGTAGTTCTATTCTTGTACATAGGGGGCAGTATTATTGTAGTTCATAGTTTATACATAGAGGGCAGTATTATAGTAGTTCTAGTCTTATACATAGGGAGCAGTTATATAGTAGTTTATCCTTGTACATAGGGGGCAGTATTATAGTAGTTATATCCCTGTACAAGGGAGGCAGTATTATAGTAGTTATATCCTTGTACATAGGATGCAGTATTATAGTAAGTATATATATTCTTGTACATAGGAGGAATATAAATAGAGTTATATTCTTGTAAATAGGGGTCATATTATAGTAGTTATATTCTTGTCATGGAGGTATATTATAGTAGCTTATATTCTTGTACATAGGAGGACAGTAGATTATTAGTAGTTTATCTTGTACATAGGAGGCAGTATTTAGTAGTTATATCTTGTACATAGGGGCAGTATTATAGTAGTTATATTCTTGTACATAGGGGGCAGTTTTAGTTTATAGTAATTCTATACTATTACTAGAGGGCAGTATTATAGTAGTTATATTCTTGTACATAGGGAGCAGTATTATAGTAGTTATATCCTTGTACATAGGGGCAGTATTATAGAGTTATTAATCCATTATACATAGGAGGCAGTATTATAGTAGTTATATCCTTGTACAATAGGAGGCCAGTATTATAGTAGTTTTTATAACATATCTTGTTACCAATAGGAGGCATATTATATGTAGTTTATATCTTGTACATAGGGGGCAGTATTATAGTAGTTATATTCTTGTTCATGGGGGTAGTATTATAGTAGTTATATTCTTGTACATAGGAGGCAGTATTATAGTAGTTATATCCTTGTACATAGGAGGCAGTATTATAGTAGTTATATTCTTGTACATGGGGGCAGTATTATAGTAGTTATATTCCTGTACATAGGAAACAGTATTATAGTAGTGAAAAAGTGGAATGCCAGCTTCCAAGTCTAGCATTAGTTCCTGCTGTTTTGCAGTTAAAAGTCTAAGTTATATGAGAAACCATAATAAGCACCTTACATACTGTATATGCTAGGAGTAAGGACACCTTGGAGTGATGGAAACTCGTCAGCAATATGTGATGCTATCAGCTCCATGAATAGGTCTCCAAATTCTGTCAGTGTGAATTATGGTTTATAATAGGACTCAAACAAGGACTTTTAACTGCAAAACAGCGAGACAATGGCGCAGCTAGAACTATTGCAGCCTGGGGCTGTTGCCAAGCTTGCTGCCCCATTTTACAGACCCCACCCCATAATTTTCATACTTCGCTTCTATTTCCAGGCCCCCCCCCCCCACGAACCTCCATACAATGTTTGCCCTCCTCCCCACATAAAATATCCACTTCCCCCAGTCACATAATATCTGCCCCCCCATCCCCCACTGTAAGAAATACAGACCTTTGAACAAGTGAAAGATTTATACAGGCAATCCCTGACTTACACCGTTCCGACTTACATCTGTCCCCTAGTTACAAACGGAGACTTATGGGGAATGCTGGGACTTTTAGTTCCATGTTCCACAGCAGATAGTAGCTGTGGAATGACAAGTTCCAGCAGGCCACAGCAACATATGAGGTAAAAATGAGATGAAACCTTAACAGGCACACAGACAGCAAAACAAATGCAAGAACCCTTCCCTGCACTTTCCAAAACAAAAAAAAAAAAAAAAAAACTTTTGTGCTGGAGTCACATGTAATAAATCTACCTGTTCTGACTTCCATACAAATTCACCTTATGGTCAAACCTACAGTCCTGATACTGTTCATAATAACCCGGGGACTCCCTGCAATATGGTGTATGTATAATTTATATTGTGTTATTTATTTGTGCAATCAAAGATGGCGGCTGTTGTGTTGGTCCCATGTGAGAATGGAGTCTGCTTGGACTGGTTTCTCCAGGTCTTGGGGGCAGCTGATCTCATTCAGGTGATAATTTGGACAGAAACAATAGGTGTCTGAATAGGAAGTGGCCTCAGCCATCTCCATATAATAGGGGGATGTGCTTGGGGGCATCTGAGGACCTGAAGAGGGGTCAAGGTGATGATTAAACAATGAAGGTGCAGGCAGGGAGGCTGCAGGCTTCATGGGGGAAGGGGCAGGGATGGCCTGAGTTTGGGCAATATAAGACAGAAGCAAGGCTCCTGGGGGTCTGTTTGGCAGGAAGTGCCACAGATTGGGGAGCACTGACTGGAGAAGAGACCCGAGTGTGCGACGCCTTGGACGGGGAGAGAATATTGGGGTAAGTTTTACTGAATTGTAACAATTCTTGTTCTTGGTTGTTTCAGGGTTTATTATTTCTGGTTTCTTCCTTTCCATCCTCTTCTCATTCACTAATAACTGTAACATCAATCTCACTTGCTTTACAATATACACTTTATACCCTCATTGATTGCACCAACCTCCCGAATCTAAACCCCGTGAGAGGGGGATTGTGATAGGTTTATATAGATACAGATTTATAGGAAATCTCTATGGCAGGAACCTCCCTTTATAAGGTTCAGAGAAGACGTCTCCTGTGAGTCCCTGGATGTCGGGGGTTATTGTCTTCTGTGTTGGATCAGTGCTGTATTCTCTGTCATGTGATGGGGACCTGAGCTGGTGTCTGACCAATCTGTGCTCTCTACACGGTGTTATTGGAGGTTATATCGGCGCTTGTATAGTGGCAGCGCTCACTTGTCCCTCATTGTAATAGTGAGTGCGTGCCTGTCCCTGACCCTGGAAATAGGGTTTCACTTACTTTCTTGCTTGTATATTTAACAAAGTGTCGAAGTAAGGGACCAAGGGAAAACTAGGAGGTGAATAGAGAGAATTTCTTACACTTCATACAAAATCTGCCCCCCCCCCCTCTCCAAACTCACACATACAATATCCAAATCCAAGTTTTTCCCTTGGTCAGGCACCTCACCCCTTTAAGTACTCAACACTAAGAAACACAGAAGACAATAACCCCTGACATCAGGGACTCACAGGAGACGTCTTCTCTGAACCTTATAAAGATAAAGGGATGTTCCTGCCGTAGACATTGATGGCATCGCTAGGATCTGCCTATCACACTGTCTCAGGAACAGACCTCCAAAACTCTTGGCTCAGAATGTAGATCTGGTCAGGCTTGTGTCTGATTCTCCATTGTGTTCTATGGGAGTTCCCAGTACAGGGGAGTGGAATGTTCGGCTCTACTCGGAACTCCCATAGAACAGTAATGGGCTGGGTGCACAAACTATGACCCATGCTTCTTTGAACTGACACTTTTGGGGACCCGTCTCTGATACAGGTGTGGGGTTCAGAGGTGGAAGCCGCACCCATCAGACGTATTCTAGTGATGTGCCATTAAAGTCTATGGTGGGGTATGGCCATCAGATTCCTCATGATAATGCAATCTGGTCTCCCGGATAGAGAGGAGATAGAAGAAAGGTAGAGAAATATGTCTTCAGCCCTTTCTAACCTCCTTATACTGGGATTTTACCTGCGTTTCCCTTAAAATGTGGGATTGTTTTATGACCCAACATGAAAAGACTGACAGAAATGTCACAACTGTTTATTACAGAGAGAACGTAAAGCCGGAGAGATCGGAGCGACTGCTCCTCAGGTGTTGGGTAGGTATCCAGATACAGATTCGGGAAGAAGCTCCATCCACAGAATGTATCTGGGAAGTATCTCCAGGTTGTGTCATAGAAGGGTCTCCAGAGAAAGAGTTGGATCTGGAATTAACAGACCGTGTTCTGGAAGAATTTCCAAAAAAAGAAGGGGTCCGGCGCGGATCTCTATGTACAGACCGGGTCCTGAAAGGAGCTTCTTTAAGAGTTTGGTACTGACACAAAGCTCCGCCGCCCCGAGGCCAGGACCGGGCTCCACAACACGTCCAGCGCCAAGCTCCATTCACTGAACGGGCCCAGCATTGAGAAACTAAAAAGACAATCCGTCCTGCAAAACAATGAGCCCTTATAGAGCTTTGTAGATGGAAAAATCAAACGAGTGACGGCTCCTGAAGACCTGGGACAAAATAAAACAGGAACCGATAAAGTGAGGGGCGGCGGCTTTTTAAAAATTTCATGGTGACATTTTCCCTCCTTCCTGACCCAATCATTTTCCTTAGAACACGCGGGTTTGGACATAACACTTTCCTGCACTTAGTTATTCTACTAATTTCTCTGCCTTTTGTCCGGGACATGTTCAGCTGAATTTGTCATTTTACAATAAATATTTTTATATTAAAATAGTAAAAAAATAAATAAATTTGGGGGTATTTTCTTTATTTTACAGCAAAGGTGGCGCAAAAACAGTTTTGTAATTGGGTCACTTTTCCATCACAGATGTTTTTGTATAGGTGAACTGTAACCCCGCCCCCAACTTTATATTAAAATCTGATATTTTAAAAGTACATATTGTGCCCCCATTAGGTCAACAAAGGCCTCTATGCTATATATATATATATATATATATTTTTTTTGCCTTTTTCCCCCTGTAGCTGATATTTTTGCCCATTTTTTGGACAATGCTGATTTAAGCTTGTAATGGAATAAAGTTTTGTTTTTATACTTTTCCACAATTGGAGCTGGTCTGCCATCCTTTTGATATTACAGGGGAGGGGGGGGGGGGAGCATACAGCCCCCGGCACTGACTGCAGAGCTGATCCGGGGCGAAAAAGACCCAGCAGCTCCTGCAGTTACCAAGCCCTGGTGATCACATGACCGCCGGCGCCATAAAGCAGGAAGCCGAGAATATCCCGGCCTTTCTGTATATACAGGGCTCACTGAGTGCGGTATATACAATGGTCCAGAAGGCAGGGACAGTAACAATGTATCCAGTAACAAAACAAAGGATAGTACTGACTGCTCAACAGGTGCAGAACGGGGCCCCGGGAAGGAGCTCCCCGCCACACAGAACGGGGCCCCGGGAAGGGAGCTCCCCGCCACACAGAACGGGGCCCCGGGAAGGGAGCTCCCCGCCACACAGAACAGCCACTTAATATCACCAGCCAACATATCCTTATAAAAAGTGGCTGTGAGCATGTCCTCATAGGTAGTATCAGCCCCTGTGCCCTATAAAGCCAGATTGACCCATATATTTCACTGGCGACACAGAGCTCCAAGGAATAGCAGCGACAACGCTTCCATTAATACAGTAGAGTCAAGAGCTTTGTCCCCCTTAATATTGCCGGTAAAGGCGCCCAAATGATTATTGCTACAAGATGAGCCTCCAGCTAATTAATAAAAAATTCGAAACACCTCCCTTTTCCCATCACAAAAAAAAAATTATATATATATACATACATAGACGATAAACATCACTGGTTTCACTGCATCCGTAAGACCAAACTAAAACTATTTCGATCTCATTTATCCCACACGATGAGATAGAGATATATATATATATATATATAAAATTAAAAAAGTGCCCGGCCACATTTTTTTTTTTTGGGGTGTACAGATGTGCAGTTCCGTGTAAAGCAGTGACAGATCACAGCAGTCCCACGTAAATCAGACTGAACACAACTGTACTGTGCAGTTGCATGTAAATCACTTGTGATACAGATGCACAGTCCCAAGTAAACAGAAACCGATAGCGTATAGTTTTGTTCTGCAGATCTAGATATATGACATCCAGTGCTTCACCCCGATCCAGTCTAGAACTTCCTCATAGAAGCTGATGAGATTAGTCTGACAGGACCGATCCTTCATAAACCCATGCTGGAACGGCGTTATACATTTATTTTCAGTGAGATACTCCAGGATAGCATCTCTGAGAAAACCTTCAAACATTTTACACACAGAGGTTAACCTTACCGGCCTATAGTTTCCAGGATCACTTTTTGACCCCTTTCTGAATATTGGCACCACATTTGCTATGCGCCAATCCTTTGGGACATACCCAGTTATTAGACAGTCCATAAATTAATAGGGACCTATCACATTATATATTTCCCTTAGAAGACAGAGGTGCGCATACCATCAGTACCTGGGGATTTGTCTATTTTAATCTTAAGGCGGAGCTGCACTTCTCCCTGGGTTATACAAGAAACATTTAAGGTGGAGTTTACCTCATCCCTCTTCTCATCAACAGGAAGGTCATTGTCCTACGCAAATACAGTGGAGAAAAAAATAATTTAATAGGTTTGCTTTCTTCTCATTGCCCTCTACAATCCCTCCCTCACTACTTTCCAAAGGTTGTAAATAGTAAGATTAAAACTGAAAATTTCCATAGTTAAAGACAACAAAGCTTGAGAGAGAAATGCCAAAGCATAAAACTGGCCCCAAAATATTTTTATCATTATTTTACATATTATATATTTTTCTTATAGCTTTTTAGTGCCTCCTCACTGCCTCCTGTTTTAGTAGCTGGAACGCATTCTTTTTGCTATTTATTGCCTTCTTTCCTCTGTTGATCCACATTGTTTTTTCCTGTTTTTAATCTTTTTATTTCCATAAGGTCTGTGCCTCTCACAGTGGGTGCTTAAGAGGTGTTTAAGGGTATGTTCACATGGTGCTCGTTAAACACGTTTTGGGCAAGTATTATAGACCTCAAAATGCATTTAACAAGGTTAAAGTGTTACATTGATTTCAATGTAAAATACTCGTCCAGATGATCCGGGTTTTACATTAGTTTTTGAATTGTGTAAAACGGATGCGTTCAGAGAATGGACAGGTCAATTCTTGGTCCATTTTACACATTGAAACAATAGGGATAGACTCTTGCAGTCCAGAAAACACATCCAAAGACCAGCACACTTTGTCATCCGAGTTGAGATTCATTTAACAATACATTTTACATATTGCAAAAACGTATCCAAGACGCCGCGTGAACCTGCCCTAAAGATCTCCCATTGATTACCCGCTCTGTTATTTTTAGTGTCACAGTCAACGCGGTTTAGGGGCATCTCTGGGCAGGTAGGATTTAGCCTTCCTGAAATTCAGGGTTTTTATGACTCCAACAAAATCCTCTATTGAAGGAGAAGCGGAAATGTATTATATTGTGGTCACTATTTCCCAGGTGGCTCCAACCTGAACCTTTGTTCCTCTATCCAGTCTATTAGTCAATATTCAGTCTAGAAGGTCCTTCCCTCTAGTCGGCTGTAGGTCAGACTTTTATAGGACATTATGAAATGTGCAGAAGACTCCCATAAAAAGGGGGAGTCCTGCCGGACCACTGGAAGATCTGGCAAGTCTCCCACTCGCCCTAGATTGAAGAGGTTAGTAGTGCGGGCTCGGGAGATGGGGGACCGTGTTTTAACCCCTGAACATCGAGACGCTTTCTTTAAATATGATATTTTCTGCTATAATGTGAACATAGGAGTCACACACAAATCCAAAAGTCCAAACTGAGAGGACAAAATTCATCAAAGTAGTAACAAAATAATCCCAACCTCTAAAATATAAAACTTTCAATAGATGTTAAAAAAAATACCAAAATAGGGAAGCCTAGTGTTGAGCGAGTACGTTGACTATCGCCATCGGTCTATGGTCGGCTATCATCGACAAGATATTCGATGGTCGATGATAGATTATCACGATGACCATTAAGTCTATGGGAGAGCAACACCTTCATCTTACCCAAACAGGGCTGGAGAAGATGGAATTAACATCCACGACAGTCAAATGGATACGTGCTACATCTTAGTCAACAACACTTAGGTTATAAAAGCCACAGAGAAAAAAAGTCAGACCATTCACTATCCCTGTCTTGCACCACAGCCTGACCCTTAAACCTGCATCACCCACAAATTAAAAAGTGCCAGAAGGCAGTATGATTTGAACCATCATTTTACTTGATCTGGACATTGACTATCCCTGTCCTGGAACGCAGCATGAGCCCCAAACCTGCATGACCCCAGATTAAAAAGTGCCGGGAAAAGGAGTCTTTGAACCACCATTTTAGTTGAACTGGACATTAACTATATCTGTCCTGGGTAGCGCTTGCCCCTCCGTATGAGTGTGGACCAATTGAGCTTCACTTGGAAATACTGGTGGTTATCGCTCCTGTTACACCCAGGTGCCCTTTATCTTGGCATTCTTTTTCTCATTTTACTCAACGTGCTGGAGGAAATTGTCTCTGTACTTTGTTCTCTGTCCGTGCTCCATACTCCATGTCCTCTGAATAACCTACATCTGGTCAAGTTTTCCCACCATGTCTTTGGTTCTCTTTTTTAATTGTATTAAATGGGTTGTCTCAATACAGGGATTGATAGCTATGTTAAAGATCTTGCACAAACAAGTCATTTTGCAATATGTGTCCTACCTATTCCTGTTTCTGACAGCTCCATCACCCTTGAGCCACTCGACAATTGTGAACAAATGTCTGTTAGAAACATTTTTTTGAATAGGACCTGTAGTATAGCTGTATCTCACAGCAAAATGCCCCAAAAAAATTATAAATATGACTTCTCAGCCACTATTAAAAATTGTGAGGGAGAAATTCCATTTAGAAGCCACATTTCTGTTCCAAAGGACCATAATTATGATGTATCTACAGCACAACATGACCTCAAAACCATTGACAATGCAAAAACTTCTAAAGATAAAGTGAGTAAATGGAATACGGTGTTGTCATGAAACCTTGGTGTCTTTTACAGTCTCCTCACAGCAAAACGAACTGTTGGGAAAAGAGAATAAAAATTGCAGTAAGAAATGAACATTTTAAAAATAAGTTCAAGAGGACCATTTCTGTTTGAAAAGGAATGTGAAGTAGACCAGCAACTAAAATCGGTGACCTTGGCAATCGGGGCCACAACATCAGAGATCCATGCCTGATTCATCTTGATGAAAGTCAAACGATACACATTATCTGTGGAAAGCCGGATGCGTTTGTCTGTAATGACTCCTCCAGCTGTGCTGAAGGTCCGCTCAGATATGACGCTGGCTGATGGGCAGGACAACACCTCTATGGCGTGACGAGCCAGCTCGGGCCATTCGTCCATTTTGGATACCCAGAAGTCTATTGGGTCCGAAACACATACAAAAAATCGGTGTTGAGACGCAGATAGTCGTGCACCATGATCTTAAGCTGATCTCTGTGTGTTGGATGTGTGCCCTGCATTGCATGCGTTGGTGAGATGGTAAACAAAGATTGCCAGAGGTCACCCATTAGGCTTCTGCACCTTGCCTGCTGCTGCCGCTACGCCTACTTGGCACTCTACTGTCGTCACATTGCTGATGTTGTTCCACCGTGACATTTGGGGAACGTGAAGCAGACGCAACAGATGTCTCCAGTTGATCAATCAGCAAGGTCTCCATTTCCTGCATTTTACTCTATTTGTACTGGGGATCCAGGAGGGTGGCCACCCAGTAACTGTTGTTCATTTTGATGGCCTTAATGCGAGGATCTTGTTGGAGGAAATGGAGCATCCAAGCACTCATGTGAGAGATGGAGCCTTGATTTCCCAAGCCTCTGGGTCGAGGCGCACTAGCAAAGTCATCTTCCTCCTCCGCCTCAAATTCACGCCAACCTCTTTCCAAGGCAGGGATGTCGGTAACATCGGTGTCTAGGAATACCTCCTCCACCGCTTCCCCCGGCACAGCTTCAACACAGCCCTGACTTGCCTGAGATGATGCACCCGAGAGCTGATGCCCACCTGCACTAGCCTGGACCCCAAACCACTGCCTAATGAAGACGATAAAATTGATAAACTGTCGGGCCTTGTGGATTCGACGGAGAGAAAGGCTCGTGTCCGCATCTGTGTCCGTCTCTCCTCGTCGCTGGCGGGACCTGTTTGAGTGTCCAACGATCGTTCCAGAACTAAGACCATCACAATGCTCATGCTGACAAGGGCATTGTCCGCACTGACCATTTTGGTGGCTTCTTCAAAACTGGCAAGGATGGTGCAGAGCTCTTTCACCTGCCTCCACTCTCGGTGGCTCAACACCCCGAGGTCCGCACCGCTGCTTGTCAGGCCAGGGGTCACTTCGTACTGCGTAATGGCATTGCGCTGCTGCCACAATCGCTGGAGCATGTGGAGGGTGGAATTCCAGCGTGTTGCCACGTCAACAATGAGACGGTTGACGGGGAGGCCGAGATGACGCTGCAACGCAGCCAGGCGGGACGAAGCAGGGTGCGAACGGCGGAAGTGCGAACTCAGACCTCGAGCCTTCTTCAGCAGGCAGTCCAGACCCGGGTAGCTCTTTAGAAATTTCTGGATGACAAGGTTCATGACATGTGCCAGGCAAGGGATGTGCTCCAGCCTACCGATCTTAAGGGCGGCCAGCAGATTTCGCCCGTTATCGCACACCACCTTGCCTGGCACAAGGTTCTTGGCACCCAGCCAGCGCTCTGTCTCATTGCGGAGAGCTCACACAGCTCTGACCTGTGTGTGGACGGTCTCCAAGACAGATTAATTTCAACACGGCCTGGTTTCTCTGGGCCCGTGATGCCACCAGAGGCCTTGGGGGAAAGATCCCTGCAGTTTTGAAGAGCGTGCACCGAGCCTGAGAGCCACCGTCACCACCAGAGACATCCACCCAGCTCACCCAGTGAGCTGTCACAGAGATATAGCGGCCTTGGCCGTGCTTACTAGTCCATGTGTCGGTGGTCAGATTGACTTTTCCAGACACAGATGCAGACAACGTGCTTGAAATTTTACATGACACGTGGCTGGCCAGGGCAGGGACGGCTTTTCTGGCAAAGAAATGCCTGCTCGGCATCTGGTATTGGGGGCAGGCGAGGGCCATGATGTGGCGGAACCCATCTTGTCCAGGCGGAAAGGCAACATTTCCAAGGCCAAAAGCCTGGCAATGCCGACATTCAGGCTTTTGGCTTTTGGGATGGTTTGGGTTAAATGTTTCTTCTGACTCCCAAACCTGGAAGACAGAAGGCTGGCTGCATAGACTGGCCGCTGTACGGCGTGCAGGTCGTCAAAACTGGCGAAGGGAAGGGGTAGGATGGGTCTCTGGTGGTGTGTGGTACTTGGGCGACGGTGGAGGCTGAAGCGGAGGTGATCCTGATCATGGACTGGAGAGACATGGGCAGCTGAGGAACGCTTGGTGGTGGTGGAGGGGAGGAGGCGAGACAGAGGGTGTGACAGTGGTTGGAGGCCCGGCGTCGGTCTGCCTTTTTTGGCCAAGTGTTCCCTCCATTTCAACTCATGCATTCGCTGCATGTGACTAGACATGTTGGTGGTGGTTAACCACTTAAGGTTCTTGCTCTACTTATGCGTTTACGGCAAAGGCGGCATATGACATCGCTGGGTGAATCAGAGGCTTGCTCAAAGAAGGTCCAGGCTTGAGAGGTCCTGGACCTTTTTGATGGCGATAAGCGAGGGCGGGTTTGCGCTGACCGTGGCTGGCGGAATCATATCAGGGACTTCTGCGACCGTCCTCTCCCTTTTTGTGGCGGGACCGTATGTACACTACCCCATCGTCTTCCTCCTCGTCCAGTGATGAAGCGCTCGCAAGCAAATTCTGCTGAAAAGACCATGTTGGATCCGCAATGTCGTCATCATCATCATCACAGGTGACTCTTCGTCCTGACATTCTGCATCCAGGAGCTGCGGGCTACAAGCAAGACGGACTGCAAGGCATTGCCGACCTCCCGGGATTTTTGCCGATTGACCGGCTTCCTTCTCCTCCTCTGATGGCATCAGTAACTGGGCGTCAGAGCAGACTAAATCATCCTCTTGATCTTTTAACATGCCTTCTGACCCCAACCGCATTTTGTCATCAAAGAGGTCTTCAGACAATGGATTATCCACAGTGGTGGGTACACGAGTTGACATTTGGGCTGCTTCATGTTGGACGGATGCTGATGACGCATTTGTGGCGTGACTGGAGGACGAGGAGGTAAGACTGCTAGATGCAGGTTGCATTAACCACTGAAGGACAGATTGGCGATGATGTTCGTTACTTAGTTCACAGGGCCTGACCCAGCGATGACAGGCCTGACGGTCTTGCAACTGACGATCGCTGGCATGCGTGTTGTCGCCAGCAATGGAAGGACACCTTCTCTCGTATCTCTACCTCCATGTCCTACCCCCTCTTTGCTCGCTTACCACCTGCATTTCGCTCCATGTTCAGAAAGATAAAAATTTGAGAAGGTATGGAATAGTTTTGGAAAGTCTCTTATTAAAAGATGGCAAATCACAGCTATTCTCAAATCCTCTAATCAAAACAAAATTGCTGGATTAAAATTTAACTGCAAGGTGCTATGAACAAAGCTTGACTGACCAAAAGTGAAAAAAACACCTGTCTGAAATGTATATGGATAATAAAAGGTATTTTTGGCACCTATCAATTCACCTCTGGTGACTACAAAATTGCTGTATTCACATTTAAGTGCAAGGTGCCTCAATGAACAAAGCTGTAGTGCGCCAAAGTGAAAAAACACATATCTGAAATGTATTCGGATAATAAAAAAGGTATTTTTGGCACCTATCAACCTGTGCCGACTACAAAATTGCTGGATTCTAATTTAAGTGCAAGGTGGATATATCAACAAAGCTGGAATGGGCAAAATTGAAAAACGAACACCTGTCTGAAATGTATACGGATAATAAAAGGGGTGTTTTGCACCTAAGAAAGAGACCTGCAGTTATTAGAAAAGATGTGTATCCTAATATTAGTTCAGGCTGCCCAATATCCAGGAAATATTTCAATAGCAAACTGTTAATAAAGTATTCCACTACAATGTCACACTAAGTTTTGGAGAACTTTTATCCAGTGTTTTTTTAGATAGAGCTGTCTGTGTTCGCCTGCGGGGGCCCCCCCTCCGCTCCCCCCCGTGACTTTACAGTGGTAGATGCTCCTTTAAAATTCTCTACCTAACTACATAAAATCTTCAAATCTTTGATCTAACTAAGTTGTAAGGATCACAGCTAATAGTAGAGGTTTCTCTGTGCAGAAATAGACTAATTTCGCTGAGCTGTTTGGCCACAGGCAGAGCGCAGGTCCTATCCCTATGAGACGTGAGAGACACTGAGGCTGAAACAGGAAACGCTGTTCTATGTAAAACGAGGTCATGTGATTTTTCCAGCCAATCGCAACCATACACATCCCAGTCATGACGTCGCACACAGATCTCACCCTGCTCTATTCTGAAATCTCATTTGCTGGCCGCCAAAATTACAGGAAGCGCCGAAAAAGGCGCGATCTTAATAGATGATGCATAGATTTTAACCTTAATTATCGCATGATCTGAAAATTTCGATCAACATAAAAACCTTGCCGATTTCAACTTTGTCGATAATAATCGCTCAACACTAGTGAAGACCAACAACATTCTGATTGGGACTGATCCCAAATAGAGACACATGAGGGATCTGGGATATAACCAAAAATAGGGACAATGTAATGAACCCTGAAAAAGACCCTAGTCTCTAGACCACCCTATGAGGCCCTTAGCGGAGTATTCGCCCCGAAAAAGGGTGGTCACGCAGACCTAGAGAACCCTAGACAACTGTTCCTCAATGGCTATGTGGAAATAAGCAATATATGTCTATAGGGATATATGTAGGACAATATCAAATGGCCTAGATTGTAATTATATCACCGAAAATGCACTTATACACACACAGTAGAATATAACAAACTATTCCACCAAAAGCTCCTATAGCTACACATATGTATGGACAAAAGAGGAGTAGTGCCCCAACAGGCAAACAGAGGCCGAGAGCCCCAATAGATCAATGTGTGTATCAGACAGCACCACATGGCCTTGGTTATAACCAAGTCGCCCAAAATGCCTATATATATATATATATATATACACATATACACACACTCACACAACACACACACACACACACACACACAATAGAATGTGATCACATGAATCAATCTATGATCCTAGCGCTATATAGAGAGAACGCAGGATTGGGATGTCTGCCCCAATAGGGTAAAAGGCTAAAAGCCCCATTTAAAGTCTTCACTATTTTGTATTTTTTAACATAGGAGTCAATTTTGAGTTTTGACCCCTCATGACCGCGGTGTATTAGTGCATCATACTCCTGGTGAGGGGCTATAGAGCGGGCGCACAATCTCCAAAGCTGGAGTCTGCTCCATAGGCGCCTTTTACCATCTAACAATAAGACAAAACATTTAAAGTTCCCCATATTCGGTGTCGCCACGTCTGTAAAAGTCTCATCTATTAAAATAGATCATTCATCCCGGACGCTGAACACTGAGCACAGGAAATACAAAACAGCAAAATTGTGGGTTTTTTGCTCATTTCACCAACTGTAGAAATTGAAGTGATGAAAATGTTGCATCGATCCCAAAATGGCACCAATAAGAAGTGCACTTCAGCCGCAAAAACCGCATCATCCCTCAGGTCCATGGGGGAAGGGCAGAGAGGTGATTGGCCACAGAAAATGGCGCCAAGATTAAAAGAAATACAAACACTATTTTTGAAGTGCTAAGACAAAACAAAAACCCGACATATTTATCACTGGAATCGTATGAACCTGCAGAATCCAGAGAACATCAATTATACCAACGAGTGACCGGCGTAAAAAAAAAACTGCACGGACAAGAGGAAAAACCAACGGTGCCAAAAAATAATGACCGGGCACCGGGAGGGGTCAACATAGGACATTCCTGTTTCAGCAAGAACATACACATCTGTTTCAGTGATGGAGGCGACTGGGACTGGGGTAAAGGAAATTTTAGTAGAATTTCTGTATAGATTTGAACACAAGAATGAACAAACTTAAACCCCCTTATTTACTGTATAAGACACATGCGACACCCATGGCAGGGGCAAGAAGGATGAGCTCGTAGGAACCAGTCAGAGCCATAATGCAAGCCGGTGCCACAGGACTAATATACAATCCCACTAATAGAAGCTACTTTTTCTATGTTGTCTTGAAATTTTTTACAGCTTTCCATGAAGAAGGCAAAAAAATCTGGGGTTTTTTTTTTTATTAGAAGTTACCATGAGTCCTACTGTTATATCCTGATGGGAAAGAACCTGCAGATCTAGATCCTATATTCTTACAGTGACCGGAGCAAAGCCGGGCTATGAGGTTATGTATCATTCACCAACCGAAAGACAATGGGCCTTATGTATGAAACGGTCTAGCAGTAACAGCCAGAGCCCAGCTTTAATTATTGCAGAGCCCTATATGAAATGAAACCTGAGCTCTGATTGGTCGCTACGAGCTCCGATTGTGTTGCCCATAGACAGTTATCATACATTAGACCCAATATAGTTTTTACACCCAGACTGCCCAGAAATGCCCCGAGCCAACCAGGAACACCCATTATGGGGAGGGGTTTGCACAAAGCCAGGATCCTTTGCAGTCTAGTTCAAGGGAAGCTAGAAATCCTCTGTTGGGCCGGACGTCCCTATGGAATCTCCCTTTATAACAGATTGTGAGGCTGAAACAATAGAGAGAAGTCCGTCCAGTTCAGTCTATTGTGCTACAGTGTTGACCCAGAAGAAAAAAACCACCCTTGAGGTAGAAGCAGATTATCCTAGTTTTAAAGAAAAAAAAATTCCTTCTGGCATCAGAATAAATCATTGGATCAGCGACCCCTCTCCAGAATCCCGGTCACTATATCTTGTTCTATTATATCTAGAAATTTATCCAGATCCTTCTCCAGAATCCCGGTCACTATAACTTGTTCTATTATTACATCTTTAAGTTTTAAAATGGTTTTTCCCAAAAAAAAACCCCTTCTCCAGAATCCCGGTCACTATAACTTGTTCATTATTACATTAGAAATGTTCCAAAACCTTTTCCCCGGAACCCCGGGTCACTTTCTCTTTGTGACGCCTCATAAAATGCGGAGACTCTTGGTCTAACTTATACAAAAGCCCCGGAGAGCTTTTTCCATGATTTTTGATTTCATTTGGAAGGAACATTTCCCCCTGTTTGTCCCCATCTACATTTAAAAAACAGGACTTGAAAGTCCAGAAAATTGCCCAGAAGCCGGTCCATTTTTGATAGAAAGGATGCAGATGATTGCCAAGGCCGGACATTGTAAGAGCCTCCCAATGCCTTCTATGGGATGTACAAAAAAACATATAGAATATATACTACACAATACTTTTCCCTCAGGCCCAAAACCTCCCCCCAAACCCCCTGTGTGGTTGACCAGGGGTTGTATAATGGGGATGTTCTCATGGGGCCCTCTATGCCTTTTAAATACCCCCATGTCCTGTTGCCTTGGCAGCTGCTCCCTGACATGGCTGTACAATAAAGTTTACTTCCCCAGGATTCCCAAGTCCTTCCCCCAGTACTATTTCCCAGCTTTTTTCCATTTAACAAGTAATCAGGAAGGGGATATTCCTCCCCATGTGCAAACCCCCTTGTATTTATTGTGTTAAACTCATCTGCCCCAAATGTTATTTTCTGTACATGGGGGGCAGTATTTAGTAGTTTATATTCCCTTGTACTAGGGGGCAGTATTAAGCTATGTTCACACCGCAAAATTTGGGGCCGTTTTTCGGTCCGTAATTAGGCCGAAGTCGCAAATTAGGGCTGAAAACGGCCCATTTTTTAGGAAATCAAGCTCTCAAGAAACTATGGATTACGTCCCCTTCCCCCCTGGTGAAGCGCCGGGGGGAGATAATTGACTTTGGAATTCTAGCGGCAAACCCCCGGGGGGGTTCAAGTCTATGGGCCGGGCGGGTGCCGGCCCCTGCTCGTCCCCCCCCCCGCGGGAAATTCCCCCTGCAAATACACTGTGAACCTAGCCTTTAGTATATTCTTGTACTAGGGGCAGTTTTATAGTATTCTATTCTTGTACTAGGAGGCAGTATTTAGTAGTTCTTTTCTTGTAATAGGGGGGCAGTATTATAGTATTTTTTTTGTACTTTGGGGGCAGTATTATAGTAGTTATATTCTTTTTTAAAAATTTGGGTTTTTTTTGGGGGGAAGTATTACAGTAGTTCTATTCCTGCACATAGCAGTATTGTAGTAGTTTTTCCAGGCCCCCCCCCCACCCACAATATTCACTCTCCCACAAGCCCCCAACAACCCCCCCCCCCCGCACTGTAAGAAATACAGACCATTTAACAAGTGAAAATTTTACGGGCAACCCCTGAAAATCATTTCAATTATATTTTCCCCTATTTACAAATGAAGACTTATGGGCATCTGGACTTAAATTTCCCAAAGCAGATAGTAGCTGTGGAAGACAATTCCAGATGCCACGCGGGCAACGGGGTAAAAGGGGTAAAACCAAAAACGGGCACAGAAAACAAAACAATTAAAAACCCTTTCCCCCTGCATTTTCCAAAACTAAAAAAAACCCCCTTTGTGCTGGGTCACATGTAATAATCTACCTGTCTGTTTACAAAATTTCCCTTTAAAGGACAAACCCACAGTCCTGATCCCCGTTATAACCCCGGGGCCCCTGAATAGGGAAAATATTATTTTTATTTAAAATTTTTGCAATCCAAAATGGGGGTGTTGTGTCAGCACAGTCCTTGAACTGGTTTATCCAGGGCGTGGGGGGGGGGGGCTGATCCCTTTTAGACACCTATTTTTTTTCTTCCAATTTTTTTACCTGAAAAGGAAGTGGGCCCCGCCATTTAAAATTTAAAAGGGGGTGTGCTTGGGGGGGATTGAGGTTGAAAAGGGGTCAAGGTGATTAACAATAAGGGGCAGGGAGGGGGCTGCAGGTTATGGGGGAAGGGGAGGTATGGCCCGAGTTTGGGGGATATAAACGAAGCAAGGCTCCTGGGGGGCTTTTGGCAGGAAGTGGGAACAGATTGGGGGGGCATATGGGGAAGGCCCGGTGTGCGACGCCTTGGGCGGGGAGAGAATTTTGGGGGAAGTTTTTTCTGATTGTAAAATTCTTCTTTGGTTGTTTCAGGGTTTATTATTTCTGGTTTCTTCCTTTCCATCCTCTTCTCATTCACTAATAACTGTAACATCAATCTCACTTGCTTTACAATATACACTTTATACCCTCATTGATTGCACCAACCTCCCGAATCTAAACCCCGTGAGAGGGGGATTGTGATAGGTTTATATAGATACAGATTTATAGGAAATCTATGGCAGGAACCTCCCTTTATAAGTTGCAGAGAAGACGTCTCCTGTGAGTCCCTGGATGTCGGGGGTTATTGTCTTCTGTATTGGATCAGTGCTGTATTCTCTGTCATGTGATGGGGACCTGAGCTGGTGTCTGACCAATCTGTGCTCTCTACACGGTGTTATTGGAGGTTATATTGGCGCTTGTATAGTGGCAGCGCTCACTTGTCCCTCATTGTAATAGTGAGTGCCCGCTTGTCCCTGAACCGTGAAATAGGGTCTCACTTTTACTCTGAAGGTCTGCACTGCAGATACCCAGAGCAAAGGTCCCCAACAGGAGCAAACCTCAGTATCACTGGTGGTGGATGAAGTGGGGAAGGTTGGAATTTACTTGCTGGGAATAAACCCATTTGTGTGTCTTTCCTGTTGGGGTCCAGCCCCATTGTCTTCAGCCCCTTCTAACCTCCTTATACTGGGGCAGAGGCTTCACCTGCGTTTCCCTTTAAATGTCCTGTAAGCATCAGCGAGTTATAATGAGAGGAATAGACTCCAGCGAGCTCCATGCAAGGCTCCTGTCTGGCTATATTTTGTCAGGTCATTAAGCACAATGTGACCGCTCCCTGATACAGCACCACCTACAGCTGCAGCCTCCAACTGCTGAAACCTAGGAGCAGAAAACAAATGCTGCTGCTGCTCCCATAAACACTGACCCCGCACCGGGACAATGTGGGGCGAGGGCTCTGGAGATCACTGCAGATGGGGGATGGGGCTGGTTTTATGACCCAACATGAACAAATTGACAGAAATGTGACCATTGTGTTTATTACAGAGAGAACGTAAAGCCGGAGAGATCGGACCGACTGCTCCACAGGTGAAGGGAAGGTCTCCAGATCCGGGAAGAGGCTCCATCCACAATGTATCTGGGAAGCATCTCCAGGTTGTGTCATAGAAGAACCCACGGACACAGATCTGGACCTGGCAGGACCTCCTTAAACAGACCGCGTTCTGGAAGGATTTCCAAAAAAAGAAAGGGTCCGCCACGGATCTCTATGTACAAACCGGGTCCAGGAAGGAGCTTCATTAAGAGTGGAGCTCCACAAATAGACAGGACCCGACCCAGAGCCCCGCCACCAGACCGGCCCAGAGCCCCGCCACCAGACCGGCCCAGAGCCCCGCCACCAGACCGGCCCAGAGCCCCGCCACCAGACCGGCCCAGAGACCCTCCCCAGACCGACCCAGAGACCATCCCCAGACCGACCCAGAGCCCCGCCACCAGACCGGCCCAGAGCCCCGCCACCAGACCGGCCCAGAGCCCCGCCACCAGACCGGCCCAGAGCCCCGCCACCAGACCGGCCCAGAGCTCCATTCACTGAACAGGTCCATTAAATGGAGCCACTAAAAAGACAATCCGTCCTGCAAAACAACGAGCCCTTATAGAGCTTTGTAGACGGAAAAATCAAACGAGTGACGGCTCCTGAAGACCTGGGACAAAATAAACAGGAACTGATAAAGCCAGAAGGGGCGGCGGCTTCTTCACCACTTCTTGATGGAGACATTTTCCCTCCTTCCTGACCCAATCACTTTCCTTAGAACTCGCGGGTTTGGACACAACACTTTCCTGCACTTAGTTATTCTACTCATTTTTCCGCCTTTTGTTCGGGACATGTTCGGCTTTATTTTTTATGTAATTTTTACAATTAAGATATTTTTATATTAAAATGGTAAAAAAAAAAAAAAGTTTTTTATATTTGAAATTATTTTATTTTTTATTTTATAGCAAAGGTGGAGCTAAAACAAGTTTTGTAATTGGGTCACTTTCCCATCAGATGTTTATGTACAGATGATATAAAGTTGGGGGCGGAGCTGCAGTTCTTTATATTAGAATCTGAGATTTATTTTAATTTACATATCAAGCCCCCATTAGGTCAGAAAAGACCTCTATGCCACATTTCAATATAACTTTTCTTACTTCCCCTGTAGCTGATAGTTTAGCCCCAGTTACAGGGGATGAGGAGGGGGAGGGGGGGCATACAGCCCCCGGCACTGACTGCAGAGCTGATCCGGGGCTAATAAGACCCAGTAGCTCCTGCAGTTACCGAGCCCTGGTGATCACATGACCGCCGGCGCCATAAAGCAGGAAGCCGAGAATATCCCGGCCATTCTGTATATACAGGGCTCATTGAGTGCGGTATACACAATCCGGAAGGCAGGGACAGTAACAACCCATCCCTGCCTTCTCCCTGGAGAATCTGGCTGCCACTGACGGCCGTCTCTTCACTCCAGCAGCTGCACAATTACTTCCAGAAATAAGTGACCACTGCCCAGAGCTGTAAAGTCAGCAGTCGCCCATCATGTAGTTATAGGGGGCTCCCTCCATACACACTGATGGCGCATTGATAGGAGAGGTCAATGTGTAACAGAAGGGAGACCCACACAGGTCAGGAACCAACCCCAAAACCTTCCCATATTGATCAGAGAGGAGCTCCAAACTCTCCACTGATGTCAATGGGAGTTCCGAGTATAATATGCATCAATGTGTGCGGTGGTTACAGTCATTTAAAGTGGACTAGGAAAGAAATAAAAACCGCCCCAAACAATGAGCCCTCAAAGTCATGTTCACAATTTGGCGCACATGGCCACGTATTGTGTGTTATATGCGGCAAAATGCGCACTGGAATTATGGTAATCTCAGAGAGCTATGGATTAGGTGTTGTCCCTCTGAGCGTACAATACAATGCATGTCTATGGGGCCGGCACCCTCTGGTGCTTCGGGAGTAGGCACTGATCAGCGCGACGCCCGAAACAAACGGTGTATTGTGGCGTGTACTGTACGCACCGCAATTAGCTCCCAGTACAGGGGAGCGCTGGGTCCTCTCCATTGTGTTCTATGGGAGCTCCCAGTATATAGAGTGGAATGTTCGGCTCTACTCGGAACTCCCATAGAAGAGAATGGAGAGTGGTGCACAAGCTTGACTAGTGCCTCAATCTGAGCTGAGACTTTCAAGGGCCTGTTTCTGATCTAGGTGTGGGGCTCAGAGGTGGAAGCCGCACCCAGCAGCCTTTGAGGTCGTATTCTAGTGATGTGCCATTAAAGTCTATAGTGGGGTATGGCCATCAGATTCCTCATGATAATGCAATCTGGTCTCCCAGATAGACAGAAGAAAGGAGATGCAGGTCCCAAATGGCACCAAACCTCAGGGTGAACCAAGCTTCACTTTGTATTGTTTAGACCACACCAAAGGTGTCCACATATGGTGGGTTGGAGGTTAGTAATAGTATCATTGCAGTGTCCCTGGGGGTCTAGAGGGGCTTCGTGTTCTCATACTGCAGAGCATTGCAGATACCTGTAACCGATCCCAAATGGCACCAAACCTCCATGTGATCCAAGCTTCACTTTGCTTTGTTCAGACCACACATGGTGGTTAGAGGTTAGTGATCGTGTCCTTGAGATGTCCCTGGGGGTCTAGAGGGGCTTGGGGTTCCTCACACAGCAGTGCCCTGCAGATACCCAGAGCAAAGGTCCCCAACAGGAGCAAACCTCAGTGCGCTCCAAGCCTCAGTATCACTGGTGGTGGATGAAGTGGGGAAGGTTGGAATTTACTTGCTGGGAATAAACCCATTTGTGCGTCTTTCCTGTTGGGGTCCAGCCCCATTGTCTTCAGCCCCTTCTAACCTCCTCATACTGGGGCAGAGACTTCACCTGCGTTTCCCTTTAAATGTCCTGTAAGCATCAGCGAGTTATAATGAGAGGAATAGACTCCAGCGAGCTCCATGCAAGGCTCCTGTCTGGCTATATTTTGTCAGGTCATTAAGCACAATGTGACCGCTCCCTGATACAGCACCACCTACAGCTGCAGCCTCCAACTGCTGAAACCTAGGAGCAGAAAACAAATGCTGCTGCTGCTCCCATAAACATGAC
>JAODAL010040218.1:0-10000 GCA_025379985.1 Phyllomedusa bahiana
GGGTTTTCCAAATTGTTCCTTTTTGTAGGGTACAAGTAGTCGATAGTTTTCTGTATATAGCATTTCCTGATATATGGCGGGACTATTTATAGCTTTGCTATAGGGCCCTGTGAATTCTAGTTTTGCTGCCGCTGAGGGCTGAAGCGCTCTGACAATTATTTGACCGTGTTACATCACGGAATGAAAGCGATTTTCTTTAGATTAGTTAACGGCGTTTATTGCCGCTGTCGAGCTTGCGGTATATTACGGTAGAACAGTGGCCGCTTTGTCTCCCGCTAACACCCGTGCCGGGCGCATTGTGCCGTTATGAGGCGTCATGATTATTTTATTACCTTTGAAGCGCGGTTCGGTGGCGTCCGGGTAACATTCCTATGCAGCTTTCTAGCGTCGCCCAATCGCCGCCGCCGCTACCCACGCTGCCTCCTGACAAATCCTGGGCCGGGGCTGACGTGTCGTTCCATTAAAGCGAGCCCCTAATTTCCCGGCCTTTCGTTCTGCGCTAAACGCCACTTAATAGAGTCCTGCCATCTCCAATTGTGCGCAGGAAATTAGAGTGACACAAATACGGGGGCTTTCATCCCCCCTTCAATCTGATTGGTCAGTCGTCTCATTTCAATACTACCCCCAGCTATGACAAGCAAGCGTCCCCCCACCCCCGCTCATTGTCCCCGACTTACAAGTGACACATTCTCCTTGAAGATCCGGCCGGGGCGAGCGCCCCCCGCGCCCCTGGCCCATCATTCCACCTCAATGAACACCGCCTGACAAAATGCCCACACCTTTGTTTCCCTTGTTGCCTTGCAGAAGTTGATATATTGATGCCTGAGCCATCGGCGTCCCCTTAATCCGATACACTTTCCCAAATCCTCTGAGACCCCAAGCGGACGGTGAGTAAGCCCCCTATTATCCTGTATTTAACCTATAGTTATGCCATGCAGCATTTCCATGGTAGAGAATGCAAAACAGGACTGGGCCGCGCAGCCCAAGCATCCGGGACATCTGCAACTGTGTCCCCTCCAAAATGATTGGAAACGTGCAAGAGACCCAAGCTGCAGCCACCACCCAGCTTTCCACAGAGCCGGATTCTACCGCTCTGCTATTTGTCAGTGATTACTGAAGATTTTATGCATGAACCAGGAGGATCTGGATGAACATAGATACAATCTCATGTTCACTTCAGATCTGGCATTCTAGTCATAAACCAGGAAGATCTGGATGAGCTTGGAGAGAGAGCCTTGCAAATTCCTGCAGAAAATGATTGGAAACAGGCAAGAGACCTAAGCTGCAGCCACCACCCAGCTTTCCACAGAGCCAGATTCTACGGCTCTGCTATTTGTCAGTGATCACTGAAGATTTTATACATGAACCAGGAGGATCTGGATGAACATCGATACAATCTCAGTGTTCACTTCAGATCTGGCATTCTAGCCATGAACCAGGAGGATCTGGATGAGCTTGGAGAGAGGCCTTGCAAATTCCTGCCGAAACTGATTGGAAAACAGCAAGAGAACCAAGCTGCAGCCACCACCCAGATTTCCACAGATCCGGATTCTACCGCTCTGCTATTTGTCAGTGATCACTGAAGATTTAGGATTTTAAGCAAAACCAGGAGGATCTGGATGAGCTTGGAAAGAGGGTCCGTCAAATTACTTCCAAAATGCAAAGAATGATAGGAAATGTGCATCATACTAGAGACATAAGCTACAGCCCCACCCAGCTTTCCACAGAGCCAGATTGTACCGCTCTGCTATTTGTCAGTGATTACTGAAGATTTAGGACTATATTCATGAACCAGGAGGATCTGGATGAACTTAGATACAAACTCAGTGTTCACTTCAGATCTGGCATTCGAGTAATGAACCAAAAAGATCTGGATGAACATAGATACAGTCTCATGTTCCTTTAGATCTGATTTCAGGGCATGAACCAGGAGGATCTGGATGAACATAGATACAATCTCAGTGTTCACTTCAGATCTGGCATTCTATTCATGAACCAGGAAGATCTGGATGAGCTTGGAGAGGTGGCTCTGCAAATTTCTACAGAAAATGATTAGAAACGTGCAAGAGATACGAAAGCTGCAGCCACCACCCAGCTTTCCACAGACCCAGATTCTATCACTCTGCTATTTGTCAGTGATCACTGAAGATTTAGGATTTTAATAAACCAGGAGGATCTGGATGAGCTTGGAAAGAGGGTCCGGCAAATTACTCCCAAAATGCAAAGAATGATAGGAAATGTGCATCAAACTAGAGACATAAGCTACAGCCCCACCCAGCTTTCCACAGACTCAGATTCTACCGCTCTGTTTTGTGTCAGTGATTTTGAGTTTAGATTCTATTCATGAAGAGGAGAATCTGGATGAACATAGATACAATCTCAGTGTTCACCTCAGATCTGGGATTCAGTCATGAACCAGGAGGATCTGGATGAACATAGATACAATCTCAGTGTTCACCTCAGATCTGGCATTCGATTCATGAACCAGGAAGATCTGGATGAACATAGATACAGTCTCATTGTTCCCTTCAGATCTGATGTTCTAGTCATGAACCAGGAAGATATGGATGAACATAGATACAATCTCAGTGTTCACTTCAGATCTGGCATTCTAGCCAGAAACCAGGAAGATCTGGATGAGCTTGGGGAGGGGGCTCTGCAAATTTCTACAGAAAATGATTAGAAACGTGCAAGAGACACGAAAGCTGCAGCCACCACCCAGCTTTCCACAGACCCAGATTCTACCGCTCTGTTATGTGTCAGTGATTATTGAAGATTTAGGATTCTATTCATGAAGCAGGAGAATCTGGATGAACATAGATACAATCTCAGTGTTCCCCTCAGATCTGGCATTCTATTCATGAACCAGGAAGATCTGGATGAACATAGATACAATCTCAGTGTTCACCTCAGATCTGGCATTCGATTCATGAACCAGGAAGATCTGGATGAACATAGATACAATCTCAGTGTTCATCTCAGATCTGGCATTCTAGTCAGGAATATGGAAGATCTGGATGAACATAGATACAATCTCAGTGTTCACTTCAGATCTGGCATTTGATTCATGAACCAGGAAGATATGGATGAACATAGATACAATCTCAGTGTTCACTTCAAATCTGGCATTCTAGTCATGAACCAGGAAGATCTGGATGAGCTTGGGGACAGGGCCTTGCAAATTCCTGCCAAAGTGCAGAAAATGATTGGAAATGTGCATCTACAAGAGAAAAAATTTACAGCCACCACCCAGCTTTCCAGAGAGCCATACTCTACCGCTCTGCTATTTGTCAGTGATTACTGAAGATTTAGGATTCTATTCATAAACCAGGAGGATCTGGATGAACATAGATACAATCTCGGAAGGGAGAGGCATGAACCGCACATCCTCACACTATACGTTTATCTAATGCTTCTCAGCAAAACTTTATATAAAATATGAACAGGAGGTTCTTAGTTACTTTTTGATCAAAACGTATAGGCCCACTTGCCGCGTCGTAGTGACCTCTATCAAGTGGGTCACTACGCTAAATGGGGGCAACACTGCATGGCGGCCACCATCGCAGTAAAAACCACACAGATGAGGGGCACAGCCCAGTGGCCCAACAGCACCACTGCTGCCAAACCTAGCCCCCCGGCTCTGGACTGCACTACCCCACCAGCACAGCATCACAGCAGCAATGGCCGCCACACAGCACCACCCCCACACAAGGAAAGGAAGCCCACTGCTCACCTTCCCAGGCTCCCTGCAAACAGACTGCAAGAAACAGGGCATTAACCCTTATACAGACTACTGCTAAAAACACCTGGGCCAAATGGGGAGGAGTGCTGGTCCATGTATAAAGAGAGAGATATGTATATACAACCTTGGGAGAGAGAGGCATGAACCGCACATCCTCACACTATACGTTGATCTAATGCTTCTCAGCAAAACTTTATATAAAATATGAACAGGAGGTTCTTAGCATACTTTTTGATCAAAACAGTGGTGCTGTTGGGCCACTGGGCAGTGCCCCTCATCTGTGTGGTTTTTGCTGCGGTGGTGGCCGCAATGCGTTGTTACCCCCATTTAGGGGTGGGGACCCATTTAAATAGAGGCCCGCCGCGACGTGGAAAGTGGGCCTATACGTTTTGATCAAAAAGTAACTAAGAACCTCCTGTTCATATTTTATATAAAGTTTTGCTGAGAAGCATTAGATAAACGTATAGTGTGAGGATGTGCGGTTCATGCCTCTCCCTTCCAAGTTTATAGATACAATCTCAGTGTTCACTTCAGATCTGGCATTCTAGTCATGAACCAGGAGAATCTAGATGAGATTGGAGAGAGGGCCACATTGCTGGCATTCATGCCTCCTGGCACAGAGACACGGGTCACCTATGTATGATGGTAAAACTGCTGAATGTAGCAGGAGCCAACCGCCACACGCCTACCACATGACCCTACCTAGGAGCTGACCGCCACACGCCTACCACATGACCCTACCTAGGAGCTGACCGCCACACGCCAACCACAATGACCTACCCTAGAGCTCACCGCCACACGCCTACCACATGACCCTACCTAGGAGCTGACAGCCACACGCCTACCACATGACCCTACCTAGGAGCTGACCGCCACACGCCTACCACATGACCCTACCTAGGAGCTGACCGCCACACGCCTACCACATGACCCTACCTAGGAGCTGACCGCCACATGCCTACCACGTGACCCTACCTAGGAGCTGACCGCCACGCACCTACCACATGACCCTACCTAGGAGCTGACCTCCACACGCCTACCACATGACACTACCTAGGAGCTACCCGCCACACGCCTACCACATGACCCGACCTAGGAGCTGACCACCACACACCTACCAGATGACCCTACCTAGGAGCTGACCGCCATGCGCCTACCACATGACCCTACCTAGGAGCTGACCTCCACACGCCTACCACATGACCCTACCTAGGAGCTACCCGCCACACGCCTACCACATGACCCTACCTAGGAGCTGACTGCCACACGCCTACCACATGACCCTACCTAGGAGCTACCCGCCACACGCCTACCACATGACCCTACCTAGGAGCTGACCTCCACACGCCTACCACATGACCCTACCTAGGAGCTGACCTCCACACGCCTACCACATGACCCTACCTAGGAGCTGACAGCCACTACGCCTCCCAAACATGACCCTACCTAGGAGCTACCCGACACACGCCTACCACATGACCCTACCTAGGAGCTGACCTCCACACGCCTACCACATGACCCTACCTAGGAGCTTCCAGCCACACACCTACCACATGACCCTAACTAGGAGCTGACCTCCACACGCCTACCACATGACCCTACCTAGGAGCTGACCACCACACACCTACCAGATGACCCTACCTAGGAGCTGACCGCCAGGCGCCTACCACATGACCCTACCTAGGAGCTGACCTCCACACGCCTACCACATGACCCTACCTAGGAGCTACCCGCCACACGCCTACCACATGACCCTACCTAGGAGCTACCCGACACACGCCTACCACATGACCCTACCTAGGAGCTTCCTGCCACACGCCTACCACATGACCCTACCTAGGAGCTGACCACCACATGACCCAGTTGCGGTACACGGCTTCCTGTGAATGGCTTTTATATGTAAGGTATAGGAAGACGCGTGAGATAACGCAGAGGTTCATTAGGATACAGTCATCGCTTCTTATCTGGGATCAAACTCTAACAGAAAGGAGGTGAAGTGTAAATGACATCAGCAAAGCGACTTCCATCTGTGTCAGGAGTCTGTGGTTTATGTGTCCGCCAGAGCTGAGGTCCGTGGGGGCCACTGGGGAGGACATGGGAAGGGTGTCGGGCAAAATAGAGGCGAGGAGTAATACAGGCATAAAACTATCATAACAACACGTCAAATAAGTACCATATGGTGCTCATATAGACTGCCATACACTAAATACATACATGTGCCACATGATGCTCATATAGACTGCCATACACTAAATACATACATGTGCCACATGGTGCTCATATAGACTGCCATACACTAAATACATACAAGTGCCACATAGTGCTCTCATATTACTGCCATACACTACATACATACAAGTGCCACATAGTGCTCTCATATTACTGCCATACACTACATACATACAACTGCCACATGGTGCACATAGATCACTGCCATACACTAAATACATACATGTGCCACATGGTGCTCATATAGACTGCCATACACTAAATACATACATGTGCCACATGATGCTCATATAGACTGCCATACACTAAATACATACATGTGCCACCTGGTGCTCATATAGACTGCCATACACAAAATACATACATGTGACACATGGTGCTCATATAGACTGTCGTACACTAAAGACAACCAAGTGCCACATGGTGCTCAGATAGACTGCCATACACTAAATACATACATGTGCCACATGGTGCTCATATAGACTGCCGTACACTGAACACATCCCATTGCAACATAGTGCTCCCATAATACTGCCTTGCACTGAACACATCCCATTGCCACATAGTGCTCATATAGACTGCCATGCACTGAACACATCCCATTGCCACATAGTGCTCACGTAATACTGCCATACACTGAACACATACCATTGCCACATAGTGCTCACATAATACTGCCATACACTGAACACATACCATTGCCACATAGTGCTCATGTAATACTGCCATACACTGAACACATACCATATTGCTGTCTTACAATGCACACATACAAGTACCACACTAGTGCCAGCATAAGACTGCCATACCACGAGTACATGACATCACCTATATATCACCGCCATACAATGTATCCTCGCTGTATACCGCCCCTCTGGCTGGATTGCCTTATGGGAATAACTGTACCAATATTTTGGAACCTGTCTTGTGTCTTCTAAGCCCTTCCCATTGTCAAATAACCTGCCCCAATATAGTTGGCCCCAGAATATTTGCTTGCTGCAGCTGGCGCCTGTCCTGCTGGGGGCGGCTTCCAGGTCACAATCATGTAATATGGGGGATAAGAGGCGTGTGCAGGGTGACAAGAGGGAAAACTCCAAAAGATCTTTACAGAAGAAAATGGGGGGCCAAATGAGGCCCAAAAATATGACCAGTCCAGGGCCCACTCTAGACACTCTAGACTGGACACATTTGACCCCTCTACCTGGATCAGAGACCGCCCCCGGAGGCGGATGCGCTACTCACCTCTCCAGATTTGGCCTTTGTGGTTCCCAGACAGCAGAATCCCACATCGTGGCCTTGGAAGGCAGAAGAAAAATCATCCAACTTCTCAAAGTCAACCACCTCCTGCTTCTGGAGAGAGAGAAAGGGGGGTAATCAGCAGAGCCACAGGGGGCAGCACTGACCCCACCAGGGGCACAACACCAAGAAATACCCAGCATGAAAACACCACAGGAGTGGTCAGATCACTGCCCCACAGCACACTCCTCTCCTGAAAGACTCTGTGCTGCTGGTGCCCCATCTCTCTCACACGGTTACACGAAGTCTGTTACCTTTCACAAGACCAGCAAACTCCTCTCCTGAAAGACTTCTGTGCTACGGGACGGCCACCATCTCTCTCACACTGTTACACTAAGTCTGTTACCTTTCACAAGACCAGCAAACTCCTCTCCTGAAAGACTCTGTGCTGCTGGGGCCCCATCTCTCCCACACTGTTACACAAACGAAGTCTGGATCCTTTCACAAGACTCAGCATACTCCTCTCCTGAAAGACCTGTGCTGCGGGCCTGCCATCTACTCCCACACCAGAACCTGTTACTTTCGAAGTCTTGTTAACTTTCACAAGACCAGCAAACTCCTCTCCTGAAAGACTCTGTGCTGCTGGGGCCCCATCTCTCTCACACTGTTACACTAAGTCTGTTACCTTTCTCAAGACCAGCAAACTCCTCTCCTGAAAGACTCTGTGCTGCTGGTGCCCCATCTCTCTCACACTGTTACACTAAGTCTGTTACCTTTCACAAGACCAGCAAACTCCTCTCCTGAAAGACTCTGTGCTGCTGGGGCCCCATCTCTCTCACACGGTTACACTAAGTCTGTTACCTTTCACAACACCAGCACACTCCTCTCCTTAAAGACACTGTGCTGCTGGGGCCTTCACATACCAGCAAACTCCTCTCCTGAAAGACTCTGTGCTGCTGGGGCCCCATCTCTCCCACACTGTTACACGAAGTCTGTTACCTTTCACAACACCAGCAAACTCCTCTCCTGAAAGACTCTGTGCTGCTGGGGCCACCAGTCTCTCACACGGATACACTAAGCTCTGTTACCTTTCACAGCCTCCTAGGCACACTCTCTCCTTAAAGAACACTGCTGCTTGCTGGGGCCCCATCTCTCCCACACTGTTACACGAAGTCTGTTACCTTTCCCAAGACCAGCAAACTCCTCTCCTGAAAGGACATCTTGCTGCTGGGGAGTATGCCCCCCATCCTCACACTGTTACACTAAAGTCCTTAGTTACACCTTCACAAGACCCAGCAAACTCCTCTCCTGAAAGACTCTGTGCTGCATGGGTCTGCCCATCTCTTCCCACACTGTTAGCACACACAAGTCTGTTTACCGGTTCACAAGACCAGCAAACTCCTCTCCTGAAAGACTCTGTGCTGCTGGTGCCCCATCTCTCCCTGCATAGTAAAAGCTACAGCGCCTCAGCATCACAGAGTATTTCAGGAGAAGAGTGTGCTGATCTTGTAGGGGGCAGTGACCTGTGGTGACGATGAGGACAGGGCTGCAGGTGACAGAGGCAGCATCATGGTGAGGCAAGTTGGAGGTGACGGACTGAGAGCTACATAGTAAAATCTACAGAGCCTCAGCATCACAGAGTATTTCAGGAGAAGACTGGGTGAGTGTGTGTGTGTGGGTGCTGATCTTGTTGGGGGCAGTGACACAGACTGACAACTGTAATAAATTCTGCAGAGCCTCACATACACAGGTATTCAGGAGGAACGACAATATGTGCTTGATATCGTTTGTAGGGGCTAGTGACACAACCTATCTTCTTCCTGCTAAAATCTCTGTGATGCTGAGGCTCTACAGAATTTATTACAGTTGTCAGTCTGTGTCACTGCCCCCCACCAAGATGAGCACAGTCTTCTCCTGAAACACCTCTGTTAACAGCGAGGCTCTGTAAACTTTTACTGATAACTGTCAGTCTGTGTTACAGCCCCCTCCAAGTACAGCACAGTCTGATTCTCCTGAAATACTCTGTAGAGGCTGAGGCTTTCTGTAGATTTACTACTCTGTGTCCGTCTGTGTCACGCCCCCTACACGATCCAGCACAGTCCTTCCTCCTGAAATACTCTGTGATCCTGAGGCCCTGTCGATTTTACTATGCAGCTCTCAGTCTGTGTCACTGCCCCCTACAAGATCAGCACAGTCCTCTCCTGAAATACTCTGTGATGCTGAGACTCTGTAGATTTTACGTGAGTACTTGTCAGTCTGTCTGTCCTACTGCCCCCTGACGCCAAGATGAGCACAGTCCTGTCCTGAAATACTCTGTGCTGCTGAGGACCTGTAGATGTTATTACATAGCTCTCAGTCTGCGTCACTGCCCCCTACAAGATCAGCACAGTCCTCTCCTGAAATACTCTGTGATGCCTGAGACCAACCTGAGATTTTATTATATATAGTGAAAGCTCTCAGTCTGTCACCTCCAACTTGCCTCACCATGATGCTGCCTCTGTCACCAGCAGCCCTGTACTCATCGTCACCACAGGTCCCTGCCCTCTACAAGATCAGCACAGTTTTCTCCTGAAATACTCTGTGCTGCTGGGGCTCTGTAGATTTTACTATGCAGCTCTCAGTCTGTGTCACTGCCCCTGACATGATCACCCTCCTCTTCTCCCGCTGCTCTCCTGATCCCTTCCATCTGATTGGCTGCCTATGGTATAACGTAATCACCCACCACATCTTTATAAGCCTCATCTTCCCAGCTCAGCTGGCGGCGCCCGATGACGGTGACCTTCCCGTAGAGGC
>JAODAL010040218.1:30000-37117 GCA_025379985.1 Phyllomedusa bahiana
CGAAGAGGTCTGTAGCTATAACGACCAGTGCTGGCAGCCTATCAGGAGAGATTGAACAGACCTGTAGCTATAGCAACCAGTGCTGGCAGCCTATCAGGAGAGATAGAACAGGTCTGTAGCAGATGGCACAACCGGTGCTGGCAGCCTATCAGGAGAGATAGAACAGTCTGTAGCTAAACCGAAACGACCAGTGCTTGCAGCCTATCAGGAGAGATTGAACAGACCTTTAGCTATAGCGACCAGTGCTGGCAGCCTATCAGGAGAGATCAACAGCAGGTCGTACTATAGCAACCGTGCTGGCAGCCTATCAGGGAAGATCAAACAGTCTGTAATCTAATGCAACTGGCTGCAGCCTATCAGAGAGATCAAACAGGTCTGTAGCTATATAGAGCAACCGGTGCTGGCAGCCTATCGGAGAGATCAAAACAGGTCTGAAGCTATAACAACCATTGCCTGGCAGCCTATCAGGAGAGATTCGAACAGACCTGTAGCTATAGCGACCATGCTGGCAGCCTATCAGGGAGAGATCAAACAGGGTCTGTAGCTATAGCAACCGTGCTGGCAGCCTATCATTAGAGATCAAACAGGTCTGTAGCTATAGCAACTGGTCTGGCAAGCCTATCAGGAGAGATCAAACAGTTTTCGTGTAGCTATAGCGACCCTGAGGAGCTGATGCCAGCTCAAACAAGAGGGGATATCTAGGAATAGTAGAGGACATTGTTAACTGACACATATTGCAAAGTGACTTGTTTTTGCAAGATCTTTAACATAAAAAGCAGCGATCCCTGTAGTGAGACGACCCCTTTAAAGGAGTTGTCCGGTCCTTTTATTTTTTTTATAAATTAAGCTCAGGGTGTGAGTGTGAAGTGCGTTTGTTTTGTGTTTTAAACATGTTTTATTGTAGCGTGTATAGCAAGAAATGGTGACATTTTGTTTGGAACATCATCCCCTACTGCAGCATACACTGTAACAGAGCCGACCTGCTGACTGCTGCCCATGCATAATGTGATGTTCGGGGAGGACTGTGAGCAGCTACAGTATGGGAGAGCTGGCCGGCCTGCTGACTGCTGCACATGCATAGTGTGACATTCGAGGAAGGCTGCAAAAAGTGGTTGCAAAAGTTTACACACCCTTTATTAGTTCAAGTAGCAAGTCATGTATGAAAAAACATTTAAAGGGGATGCGTGCCCTCTCCTGACAGGTCTGTTTTCATAAATCCCTGTGAAATTACAATCCTGCAGCCTCTTCTAACTCTGTGCTGTTCCTCTATTATTGCTCCTGGAAATGTGTTGCTGAATCTGTCAGATGGGTGTCACCAATTAGGGGCATGTCCCTGCACTGTCTGACATTGTCCAATCAGAGATGACTGTCACTGTGTGCAGAGACACGCCCCTCAGCTGACTGATTGAGTCATGCATTTTCAGGAGGAGTAACAGAGGAACAGCACAACCCATAAGAGCAGAGGCTGCAGGATTGTTTTATCACAGGGAACACAAGGATTTACTAAAACAGACCGGTCAGGAGAGGACAAGGGTCCAGATTATCTGAATGGCCACTTGTCTCAGCCCCACCTATTACATGTGAAGATCACGAGAGATCCGGCGTATCCTGCAGGCAGGGAGAGGCGAGATCCCTCAGACCAGTGTTACACAAGTGTCCATGGAAAATGCTTCCTGTGTTTACAAGGCGGCGGCTGCACGTTACGGATCTGCGTCCAATCAGTTCATGGAACATCTAAATTTAGTCAGCGACCAGGGGCACCAACATCAAGAGCAGCGTGTGGACTCTGCTGTGATTAATATAGAGAGAACAGTCATGGAATCACCGCACTGAAATCCTGCAGAGGTTATACTGCTGCACAATAGCCTGTGGAATAGCCGCCTTAGATCTTGGTCACAATGCAGGAATCAGTTGGGGTTTTAGGGCCGTTCATCTTACGTGTACAGGACAAATACCAGCCGGTTTGCCGGCCGGTATTTGTCCTGTTTTGCGGTCGTCCCCACGGCCGCGGGGAGGAGGGGGGGCGTCTTTTCTCCGCGATGAGCGGAGAAGAGCCCTCCCCCTTCACATCGAGAAGCACATATTCCGTCCGGAAACCGCCGGACAGAAAACCCGTGCCGTGGGGACAGTGGGACCGCTGCATCGGGTTTCCATAGAGGCACAATTCGTGCTCATTTTCCGGCCGGGATTTTCAGGCGGTCTGAAAACCCGCAACACGCCTGAAAGACCGTCCGAAAACCCGTGCCATGGGACATGCCCTTAGAAAGGCCTTAGATACCTACCTGATTACTAAAGAATATTAATGCGATGTAGTGTCTATGTGTAACATTCTGGATCCTATCTGGTGGCGGCTCTGGGGTCCAAGATGGAGGACACCACTGGAGGCGATTGGTTCTTGAGGGGGTTTCAGGGCATTAACGGCAGTGGGGAGGCCCGGGCTACTGAACTCCTTGTTCTCCCTCCCTTCCAACCCCAATTTTTCCCCACCTGTTCGGTTGAACTTGATGACATCTGCAGTCATTTTTCAACCGTACTATGTAACTAATCTGAGGGAGCAGCGCCGCAGTGTAAAGCATCGGGTACACAGCAGCAGCTGCAGCCTCATAGAACGCGCTGTGGGTCCCTTTAAGCAAAGTCATCTCAGGAGTCATCTCACTACTGGATGCAAACGAGGAATCTAACCAGTGTTTCTCCACCGCACACCTACTCACCACCCTGCGCCAACCACACCCATCATCCAGAGTCACCGCCATCATCATGGGGAAAACAGAGGGATCTTAAGGGGCCCAAACACATTACAGGACAGCGGATAACTGCAGGGTCGGATAACTAGTTCATAAGGATTGGGATCTCCCCTCCATCGATGGCAGATGTTGGGGTGAAAAACAACGTGTTCACGAAGAAGAGTCGTCTGCCAGGGACCTACCCCCTTCATCCGAGCCCAGTCGTCACCTGTATGTAGGGGCATGGTGTCTATTTTAGGCTTAACTGCGGGACGTAATTACTGCCGTGGGACGGGTGGGAGCAGTGGGAGCGGTCTGTCTGGTGCCGGACTTTCGCCGGCCCATAGACAATCACTGCTAGCGGCGCGTACACGCCGCTAGAAAATGACATGTCAATTAACTCCTCGCCTGGCGATTCGCAGGGCGGGGTGAGAGGAAGACGTAATCCAAAGTTTTCTCACTATGAGAACTGTGAATTACTACATGTAATGGGCCGTTTTTCCAGCCCGTACTTTGCGCACATCAACACGCGACAAACAACCCTGCGTGTAATTAGCGACCAAAATACGGCCCATTTTAAGCCGTGTGAACATGGCCTAATGCACATTTAGTAAAACGCCATCAGACATCTGACAGAGTGCAGAATTCAGCACATGCTGCCCCCAGGAGCAGCAAGCACCACTGATAGGTTCACATATTAAAGGCTTTGCCCATCCCAGACACCAGTCTTTGGATTGCTGACACCTATAATAAGTAATGAAGCAACACTGAGAACAGCCCTGATTACTAATCTCCTATGGTTTGATGTATGCAGCTTCCATCTGACACTAGTCCTGATCTGATTATACAGACAATCCCTGTGCTGTCTTATGTTACTCTCTTCCATCTGACCCATCTTTCTCTACACATTCAAATAAGCCCAAGGTAAAAGAGCTAGGACTCTGCAGCACCCTGTATTGTATTTAGCATTCCTCCATGGTCCACCAAAAATTCCTGCACCCCCCCCCCCCTACTCACTGAGCTTTGCAATGTGCCTGGGGGTAAAGCCAAACCACATATTCATCTGCAGACAGCTGTTTTGGAGTATTTGCCCCTCATCAGTTCCGAGTAGATACCAGTTGGCTAGACTGAGAGGCTTCTATACCAAAGTTCTCAGTAGGGAGCAGAACCATGTAGGTGTGAGTAGACTTAAGCCGGGTTCACACAGCACCGCTATACACTTGCTTTGGGAAGTACACTCTGGTCAGCACATGCTTCCCACAGCGCTACGACCCGGCCCCAATTCAGCCTCACTTTCCCACAATGAGTGCTATGATTTTGGAGGGGGAGGGGGGAGTACTTTGGGAACATTGCAGTGCAATTACGATCCGAAGTATTCCCCGCAAATACGCCATACATATACCTCCCAAGTTTACTCTTTTGGATGGACAGTTGCTATTTTTTGACGTCAATACCCCTGTTCCTCTTTACTTCTTAAATGTCCCTCTTACTTCTTAAAGGGGTCGTCTCACTACAAGGATTGCTACTTTTTATGTTAAAGATCTTGCAAGCGCGCACGAGGGTCACTTTGCAATATGTGTCCATTAGCAGTGTCCTACCTATACTGAGATATCCCCTCTTGTATGGGCTGCAACAGCTCCTCCGGTCGCTATAGCTACAGACCTGTTTAATCTATCCTGATAGGCTGCCAGCGCTGGTTGCTATAGCTACAGACCTGTTTGATCTCTCCTGATAGGCTGCCAGCGCTGGTTGCTATAGCTACAGACCTGTTTGATCTATCCTGATAGGCTGCCAGCACTGGTTGCTATAGCTACAGACCTGGCTTCTACTGCAGCCTAGTGGAAGCCAGTAAACATGCCCCTGAATTCAAAGTGAAAGTAAGAAAACAGGACTGAGGTGAGAAGAATCAATGTAATGAGACAACCCTTTTAAGGCCATGTCTACACAGCACTGGTTTTTGTTCGGATTTTCGGCGGATGAACCATAAGTGTCCCTCTTTGACGATTCAGAAAGATGGGAGGTTATACACCATGGTCGCTCCACTGAGCCTCTCACCCAGCCGACCAGTACTCTACTCTGCACTGATGAGTGGCAACGTCCCAGTACAGCCGTCTGCAGATGAATGTCTGGTTGGCTCTAATCCCATTCACATTGCAAGGCTCAGTGACTTGAGGACGCTACATCCAATCGGTGGTGCCGCAGAGTCCTATATCATTTCCAATGAGCCTTTTAGAATACATTTAACTCTTAGTGGAGCGACCATGGTGTATAAGTCTCCACACGCCTGCATGTTGCCTCTCCTTAATGAGGAATGTTACCTTCTTCTTCTATGTTAATACTGTACTGAGAATACACACAGGCCGCCATAAACAGCCTCAGCTCTGCAGCTCAGCATCAGACGGACAGTAAAGGGAACAATCCCCGGGATAACATCAGATTGGGGAATTGCTAGATGTGCAGTTCTCTGATGCTGAATGAAGCGACTGCAGATCTAAAAGCTTCACAAGGAAGAGAGGAAACCTGACTGACCTTAGCGAGCCTCTGACACCTGCAACATGACTCTGCAGATCCTGTGGGAGGACTGTGCACGCTTGTGCAAGATTACTATGTACACCCACTGCTATTACCACATGTTCCACCACCGCCTCCTAGTATACGGGTGTGTATATCAAGGGCGATCCCAGGTGTGTACAGCGAGAAGAAACCCCCAGACATGGGAATCAGTTATCAAATATCACTCTTAGGGCATTTGTGCTTTATGTCAAGGCTGCAGCAGCCAGATATAAGCTGGGAGTCAATAGGCAAATATAAAACACAAAACAGACGTTGCTTTTTTCTTTGCAGGTTTTTTGTTTGTTGTTGCACGTTGGCTTTTTTTTTGGGATCAGTAGCAGAGCTTTCCATACGCAGCACGCTGTAGGTGGAGCATTTGTCAGACAGTTTGGAGCATTTTTCTCCCCATGGACCTTCATTGTTTTTTCTGCACCAAAAAAAAGGCATTTGTTGTGGGGGGAGGGGGCTTAAGTGTTTTTTTTGTGGGCAAAAAACTGCATCGGCCATATATTTGCTGGAAGTCAATAGGCAAATGTAAAATGCACTTCAGACGTGGCTTCATTTTTTTAGGGTGTTTTTGCACTTTAGGTTTTTTGTTTTGTTTTGTAATTCAAGTTACACCCCAATTAGCACCTATACTGCCAAGTCCATAGTAAGGCTATACTCAAACAACTTATATTTTTGCAGCACAATAAGCATTTATTTCCCAGGTAACCCGTGTTTGTCAGCTGGTTTTATTTCTGCGTTTGTACAGGTGTTTTTGCATGTGTTATATGTTTGACATTTGCAGCTGTGACATGCTGGCTCTTGTAGTTCCACTGTTACTACCTGCTGCACTAAATAGCACCCATACAATTAGTACATGTGTGCCAAGCTGGCACTTGTAGTTCCACAGTACCAGCCTTGAAATATTCAACTACATGCCAGCATGCCACATCAGACATATTAGCACATGCATAATCAGCACACATACAATTAGTACATGTGTGCCAAGCTGGCACTTGTAGTTCCACAGTTACCAGCTGCTGTGTAATATTCCACTACAAGTGCCAGCATGCCACAGCAGGACATATTAAGCACATGCACTAATCAGCACCCATACAATTAGTACATGTGTGCCAAGCTGGCACTTGTAGTTCCACAGTTACCAGCTGCTGTGGAATATTCAACTACAAGTGCCAGCATGCCACAGCAGGACATATTAAGCACATGCACTAATCAGCACCCATACAATTAGTACATGTGCCAAGCTGGCACTTGTAGTTCCACAGTTACCAGCTGCTGTGGAATATTCCACTACAAGTGCCAGCATGCCACAGCAGCACATATTAAGAATATGCACTAATCAGCACCCATACAATTAGTACATGTGTGGCATGCTGGCACTTGCAGTTCCACACCTACAAATCCCAGCATGCCGCACATGGATTAGTTGTATCTGCACCCATACAATACAGTGCTGCATTTTAAATTGGTGGTGGTTGAGCGGACTGAGAGCAGTAAGAACAGACCTGCCGGGGCCGACAGCACAAGACAGGAGCAGTGTAAGGGCGAGCTGTTGTGCCGTTCTGAAGACGGAGGCTTCCAGCGCAAGGGTGGCAGGAAGGTGAAAAAGAGCTGCCCGGCCAGAAGATGCAGTGGACGGAGGAGGGGTTACAACATTATTTTGGGGGGGTGACTCAGTGTATGATGTCAGCACGCCCCATAAGTCTAGGTTTGTAACTAGGAGACGGGTGTAAGCCGGGGACTGCCTGTACTTGTAATTTTAGTTCCCATAGGGGGCATGAACACTTGTACACTATTCTGCAATACGAATATATAGCAGAACAGTGAGCAGTTAC
>JAODAL010040219.1:0-37117 GCA_025379985.1 Phyllomedusa bahiana
CCAGGCCCCCAGAGTTTTTATTCCAAAAAAATGTTGGGATACCCCCCAAAAAAAATTTTTTTAATCCCAAAAGGGGCTTATACCAAAATAAAACACTGAAAATTTAAAAGAAGAATAACCAAAGGAAAAACACTAAACCCGAGTAATAAAAGAAACACTCCAGAAATGTTATTTAAAAAGGGAACGCCAATTTTTTACAAAAAAAAGACATTCCCCCGGGGTTTAGTTTGAAATTGGGGGCGGTCTATAGTTTTAAAATACAAAAGGGGCCCCACTTACAAACCGTTCCCCACTTAAAGTCTGTCCCCTAGTTTTCAAAAACCCGGGCCCCAAAGACCAACCAGGGGGCCCGTAACACGCCGGGCGCTCGGAGGCCCCGGGGTTCTTTCAAAACGATCTTCCCCGGGGCATGCACTCCAAAAAGCCATTCAGCTGACCCCCTCCGGTCCCCCTCGGCGTTCCCCGGGGGCGGGCCCTGGCCCCCAAAACCCCGGCGGGGAAATTTCTTCGGCTCCCCTGCGCTCCTCCCCGGGGCACATAACCAAAGCCTCTATTGCGGGGCAGAGAGCGAGCGCTCTCTTCTCCGCAAAAAAACCTGGGGAAAGGGCACAAGCAGACAAACCGGGCCTTTTCCCAGTCTCCGGCACAGGCGCTTTTCGATTCATCACGCTGCCTTCCGGCCTGAAAGAAACCCTGGGGCCAAAGCCCAAAAAACTAAAACCGGAAACCCGCAGGTAACCTCGGGCCAAACGGGGAGTGGGGGTGAGTAAATTTTTTATTTTTTATTTTTTTAATAACCCTGCCCAAAAACTGCCTATGGGGCCCTACCTTTCCATAAGGGAACCAATTTGGGGGGGTACCGCCCCAAACCTACCTATTGGGGGACATGCCCCTAAAAAACCACCTATGGGGGCAGCCTGCCTAAACCAAACCTATTGGTAACAGCCTGCCTATACCTAACCCATGGGGACATTTCCGCCTATGGGGGACCCTTTCCGCCTAAGGGGGACAAAATACCTGCCAATGGGGGACATAACCTTTCCTATGGGGCCCTTCACCTGTCCCCAGGGGGACAAACCTGCCCCAAATTTCCTGCAAAGGGGACAAAATTTCCCGCCTAAGGGGGGTTTAAAACCCGCCAATGGGGGCATATGCCCGCCCCATGGGGGGCATTTCCGCCTAACCCCCTATGGGGACAAAAAACCGCCAAAACCTGCATTGGGGGCCCCAGACCTGCCTATATCTGCAATTTGGGGGGCCTAGACCTTCCTATTTCCCGCTAATTTGGGGACCTATACCTCTATAGGGACCTATTTCCTTCCCCATGAGGGGACATAAACCCGCCTATAGCTGCTAAGGGGGACATTAAAACCCCTAGGGGACATATAAACCCGCCCTTTTAATTTCACCAAACCCTACATAACACCAAACCAATACATGTACTAAAAATATTGGGGTTCCGACTTTCATACAAATCCCAAATTTAAGAAAGAACCCACAGTCCCCCAACCCCTATTTAAACCCGGGGGCTGCCCTTTTTTTAAATTTTTAATTAGAAAAAAGTTGCATCCCCCCCAATCAAAAAAAAAAAACCGGGCCAAATAGCAAAAAAAAAAACATCCACCGGAAAAAAAAAAAAACTACAAAACCCTACAATTTCCCAATAAAATATTTCTTTAAATTTTTAAAAAAATCAAAAGCAAAAAAAAAACAATACGTGAAAAAAAATAACGAAAATTTCTTTCAGGGAATATAATTTCCCCAAAACAAAAAAACTTCCCTTCCAAAAAAAAATAAAAATGGTACACATGATTTAGAGCAATATATTAAAAAAAATTCATATGCCTCAACAAGGTAACAAATAATACATATACATCTCTGGAAACAATTAAGAGACCACTGCAAAATTTAAAGTTTCTCAAATTTTAATCTCTTCAATGATATATATTTTTGAGAAAAATGTACATTGTTATTTTATTATACACTCACCGTGCCACTTTAATTAGGTACATCCATGCTAGTACACGGGTTGGACCCCCTTTAGCTTTACCATAACTGTCTCAATTCTCTCGTGCAAAGATGCCCACACAGGTGTTGGCAACAATGCTCAATGTACCAATGGGCCCAAAGAGTGCAAAGAAAAAATTCCCCACACCAAGACAACCACAGCCTGAACGCGTTGAAACAAGGTCAGGATGGATCCATGCTTCTCATGTTGTTGAACGCCAAATTCTGACTCCTACCATCCGACAATGTCGCAGCACAATCGATACATCGATCATACCATGCCACAACTGATTTTTCCCATCTCTACAGCCAATTTCGATGAGCTGGCAAATGAGCCTCATTTTCCTGTTCTTCGAAGCTTGAAAGTGGAGGTGCACCCGGGTACATCTGCTGCTGTAGCCCATTCAGCCACAAAGTTCGCCGTACTGGTGCGTATCAGATAATGCTCTTCTGCCTACCTTGGTTGTAACGGTTTGGCTATTTGTAGTCACTGTTTGCCTTTCTACGGAGCTCGCACCAGTCTGCTGGCCCATTCTCCTTTGACCTCTGACATACAAGGCATTTTCCGCCCACAGGATTGTGCCGCTCCACTGGATGTTTTTTTTTCTTTTCGACCATTCTCTGTAAAACCTAGAGGATGGTTGAGCGTGAAAATCCCATGAGATCAGCATTTCTGAAATACTCCAGACCAGCCCTGTCTGGCACCGACAACCATCCCACGTCAAATGCACTCAAATCACCTTTCTTCCCCATACAGATGCGTCGTTTTGAACTGCAGAGATGTCTTTACCATGTCCTTCATGCCTACATGCACTGATTTGGGGCCCTCCTGTTGATTTGGCTGATTAGAAAATAAGTGTTAACGAGCAGTTTTGTGAAACAGGTGTAGCCTAATAAATTGTCCGGTGAGTGTATAACTGCTGACATTTCTTAGAACTTCAAAGCAAAAAATTTTTGTATTATTTGGGAGTAAATGAGAAATCTTCAAAATAATAAAAAAGAAGGCAGCGGCTGTCAGAACCTCAAATAATGCAAAGTAAAAACAATTTTCATATTTCTTTAGAAACAATAAGACAAATTTTTTAATTCAGGAAGAGGTTTTCTTTTTCAACTCCTTTGGCATGGTAAAAGTATTTGTTCATTCAAATTACTGTTGTTCCTATTCCTAAGCACTTGTTTTGTCATTCAGCTTTTCCTATAGCAAGAGGATTGTGAAGACCGCAGCAGTGTTTTTATACTTTCCTTCATAAATAAGATTCGTTCAGGTGATCACATAATCGAAGCACATTAAGTAGAATGAGGTGAACTTTGGTCGGAATGCAACCGACACAGGAAATGGATGGCTGTCAGAACATGTAGAATGACTAATTTTTAGAAAACTGTGCAGTGGGTCCTCCTTATTTTTTCCAAGTGTATGTATTATATTTGTGTATATGTGTGTAAAATATATAGAGATATATAATATATATATATAAATATATATAAATATAAATATATATACTAATATATATATATATATATATATATATATATGTGTGAATGTGTGTTATATTGGTGTGTATGTTTGTATATATGTGTGTATGTTTGTATGTATGTGTATATAAGTGTGTAAGTGGTGTTAAAATGTGTATGTGGTGGTATATATGAGTATTGTATGTGTGTCTAAATTTGTGTAAAATAATTGAGTATAAAAGCATGATAAATGTGTGTGATTTTATATATGTGTAAATATGAGTGAGTGTGTATATATATAAATATAATATATATATTGTGTGTGGAAAATATATATTATATGTTGTGATTGAATATATATATATGAATAAATTTATAGTTATGTGTGTGTATAATATATATTAAAAAAATTAAATGTGTGAGTTGTGTATAGTATATATGTAAAAAGATGTATATGTGTGTGTTTAATATATATATGAAATAAATTATATTTTTTGTTTTTTTAATGAATAGTATGAATATATGTGTGTGTGTGGTGTTTAACAAATATATGTATATATGTGTGTGTGTGTATATATAAATAGTATTAATAAATGTGTGTAGAGTTGTGTGAGAAAAAAATATGTATAAATGTGTTGTGTGTGTGTTGTATATATATATATATGTAATATATGTTTGTGTTTGTGTATAATATATATAAATATGTATATATGTGTTGTGTGTATATATTAATATATGTGTGTGTGATTTATATAATAATAATATATGTGTGTGAGTGTGTATGTATGTAAACTATATATAGTAAAAATATATATATAATATATATATATATATATTGGTGGATTGTTATATATATAGTATAAATTGTGATGTTGATAATATATATTTGTTGTGTGTAGTATATATATATATATATATCTATAATATATTTGTGGGTTGTATATAAATATATAGAATACTTTGTGTGTGTATGTATAGTATATATAATATTATGTTTGTGTGTTATATATATATAGTATATATATATATAATGTTGTGGTGTGTTGTATATATATATAATATATATATATATTTTGTTTGTATATATATATATATAAATATATATATATATGTGTGTGAGTGTAAATATATATATATATATATATATATATGTGTGTTTGTGTATATATATATATATAAATATGTGGTGTGTGAGTGTAAAATATAATATATATATATATATATTATTATGTTGTGTGGTGTGTATATATATAAAAATCTATATATAATATATATATACTTACATGTGTGTGTGTGTGTATAAATATGATATATATAATATATATATATATATATATAATGTGTTTTGTATATATATATATATCTATATATATATAGTATATGTGTGTGTGTATATATAAAATATATGTTGTGGTGTGTTATATATATATAAATGTGTGTGTTTGTAAATATATATATATGTGTTGGGTTTGTGTATAATATAATCATATGTGTGTGTGTGTGTAGTATTTATATATGTGTGTGTGGTATATATATAATATATGTTTGTTGTGTGTAAATATATATATATGTGGAGAGTGTATATATATATTTATTTGTGTTGTGTGTGTATATATATATATATGAGTGTGTGTGTATATATATATAAATGTTTGATTGTGTGTATATATATATATATATATGTGTGTGTGAGTGTGTATATATATAATATATACTGTGTGAGTTAGTGTGTGAGTAATAATAAAATATGTTGAGTGTGTGAGTGAAAATCTAAACAAATAAATAAATAATGTTTTTTTGTATATATATAATATATGTGTTTTAGTGTTTATACAATATATATATGTGTTGTGGTGTGTGTGTGTATATATATATAGTGAGTGTGTGTGTTGTTATAAATATATATATATAATAAATGAGGTAGATGTGTATGTGAGTGTATAAATATATATATATATATTATAAATATGTGTGTGTGTGTATATTAAAATATAGTATATATGTGTGGTGAGTAATATGTTTGTGTGTAAATGTGGTGTGTGAGTGTGTGGTTATATATATATGTTTTGTGTGTATATTTGTGTGTGTAATGTGTGTGTGTGTATATGTTTTGTGTGTGTATATGTGTGTTTGTGTGTGTGTATATGTGTGTGTTTGTGTATATTTTTGTGTGTGTGTGTTTCTGTGTGTGTGTGTAATGTGTGTGAGTGTAATGTGTGTGTGTGTGTGTTTATATGTGTGTGTGTGTATATTTGGTGTGTGGTATATGTTGAGAGTGTGTGTGTGTTGTGTGTGTGTATATGTGTGTGTTATATGTGTGTGTGTGTATATGTTGGTGTGTATATGTTGGTGTTTGTATATGTGAAGTGGTTTGTCTATATTTGTGTGTATATATGTGTTTGTGTATATTTTGTTTGTGTGTATATGTGTATGTGTGTATATGTAGTATGTGTGTGTGTTTATAATTTGTGTGTTGATTATAAATGTGTGTGTGTGTATGTGTTGTGTGTTTTATATATGTATGTTGTGTGTGTGTGTATATGTGTTTGTTTAAATTATCTGTTATATATATGTGTGTGTGTAAAGTGTGTGTGTAATATATAAGTGTGTGTGTGGGTAATTATAAGTGTGTGTTTTAAATATATTTGTTTGTGTTTATATATATTTTGTGTGTGTGTTTATATATAATGTTGTATAAATATAAATATAAATAATATAATAATATATATAAATATATATATGAGTATAAAATAAAAATAACTTGTTTTGTTTGTGTTTAAATATATAAATTTTTTATTGTGTTTAAGATAATAAATATGTGTTTGTTGTTTGTGTTTATATATATATAAAATTTGTGTGTGTGTATATATAAATATATAAATATGTGGTGTGTGTGTGTAAATATATATAAATTATATATATGTGTGTGTGTGTATATATATAAATAAATGTGTTTGTGTGTATATATATATATATTATTTGTTTTGAGAGTATATATTAAAAATATATTTGAGTGTGAGTATATAAACAAATATATAGTTTTTTATAAATATAAATATATATATTAGTGTGTGCGTATATATATAAATATATGTGTGTTTGTATATAAAATATTATAAATAAATAAGTGTAGTTTTGAGTAAAAATATGTTAGTGTTGTGTGAATAATAAATAGAAATAAATGAGTGTGTAGATAAGAGTAAAAAAATGTATTGATTTAGATTTAAAATATTTTTTATTGTGTAGTTTAAATATATTTTTTTTAAAATAAATAAATCTATTATAAAAATTAGTTTAAATATACACACACCGGTCCACTTAATTAGGTAACACCTTATCCAACTGCTCGTTAACACTTAATTTTCCTAATCAGCCAATCACATGGCGGCAACTTCAGTGCATTTAGGCATGTAGATATGGACATTACAATCTCCTTCAGTATCAAACCTAGAGCATCAGTATGGGGAAGAAAGGTTATTTGAGTCCTTGCACGTGGCATTGTTGTTGGTTTGCCTCAGAAGGGCTTGGTCTGAGTATTTCATAAACTCAGATCTCCTGGGATTATATCATTCCACGGCACAAGCACATCTCTATGGTTTACAGAGGATGTCCGAAAAAAGAAAAAACATCATTGAGCGGCAGTCCTGTGGTGCGTAAAAGCCTTGTTGTAAATCAGAGGTCCAATGGAGAATGGGCCATACTGGTTTCAGCTGATAGAAAGGCAACAGTGACATCAAATAGCCACCTTTACAACCAAGGTAGGCAGAATAAGCATCTCTAAGCCACAGTATGGGCGAACTTTGAGGCAGATGGGCTACAGCAGCAGAAGACGCACACCTGTTGTTCCCCTCACTTTCACTAAGAAACAGTAAAACTGAGGCTCCAATGTGCCCAAAGCTCATCGAAATTGGGACAGTAGAAGATTGGACAAACGTTGCCTGGTCTGATGAGTCACGATTTCTGCTTCACATACGATGGTAGTGGTCAGAATTTGGCGACAACAACATGACATCATGATCCAACCTGCCTTGTATCAACGATCCAGGCTGGTGGTTGGGTGGAGTGTCCATGTGTGTTTGGAATATTTTTCTTGTCACTCTTTTGGCCCCTAGGTACCAAATTGAGCATCGTTTGCAACGGCCACAGCCTGAGTAAGTTGCTGTACCATGTCCATACCCTTTATGACCACAATGTACCCCAACATCTGATGGCTACTTTCGCAGGATAATGCGCCATGTCATCAATTCATGAAATCATCTCAGCACTGGTTTTCTTGAACATGACAATGAGTTCACTGGTACGTCAAATGCCTCCCACATTCACCAGATTCACAATCCAATATAGCACTTCAATTGGATGCCGGTGGAACTTCTATATTCGCATCATGGATGTGCAGCCGACCAATCTGTGGCTCTTGTATGCCATCATGTAAATATGGACCAAAATCGTCTGAGGATGCTTCCAGCACCTTGTTTGAATCTATGCACGAAGAATTGAGTCTAGTTCTGAAGGCAAAAGGGGGTTCCAACCCGTTACTCAGCATGGTGTACCAAAAAAAGTGGCCGTTATTGTATATATGATTGTTTGTGTGTGTGTATTACATATGTGTTGTGTGTATACAATGCGTGTTGTGTGTATATCGTTTGTGTGAGTTGTGTGGTGGTATACATATTTGTGTGTGGAGTGTGTGTGTGTGTGTGTGTATACATATATTTGTGTGGTGTTTATACATATATGTTTGTGTATACATATATGTGTGAGTGTAATACATGTGTGTGGTGTGTGTTGTGTGTGTAACTTGGTGTTGTGTGTATACTAGGTGTGTGTGAGTATAACGTACGTGTGTGTGTTGTGGGTTTCTTGAGTTTGTATACCTTGTGTTTGTTGGGAATGAACTTGTGTTGTTTGGTGTATACAGTGTGCGTGTTGTGTATACATATATATAATATGTTGTTTGTGGTTTGTAATATCATATATAATAATATGTTGTGTGAGTGTATACATGAATATATATCTACATTATATTAATGTGTGTTTGTATATATATATATGTAATGTTTGTGTGTGTGTGTGTATAAATATCATATATCTACATATTAGATGTGTGTGTGTATTATAATGTGTGTGTTTGTGTGTAAATATATATATATATATGTGTTGTGTTGTGTGATACATATATATATATATGTGTTTGTGTGTGTTGTATACATATATATATATGATGTGTGTGGTATACATATAATATATATAATATGTGTGTTGTGGTATATCATATATATATATAATATATATATATATGTGTGTGTGTGTGTGTATAAACATATATATAAATACTATATATGTGTGTGTGTGTGTGTGTATATACATATATATATATATAATATATATATATTACTATAGTATGTGTGTGGTCGTATACATTATATATATATATATATGTGTGTGTGTATACATATATATATATATTTGTGTGTGTGTGTGTATAAATATATATATATATATATGTGTGTGTGTACACATATATATATATATATATATATATGTGTGTGTGTGGTATACATATATATGTGTATGTGTGTGTGTATACATATATATGTGTGTGTGTCTACATATCTGTGTGTGTGTGTATACATATATGTGTGTGTGTGTGTATACATATATGTGTGTGTGTGTACATGTGTGTGTGTATACATATATGTGTGTATGTATATGTGTGTGTGTATACATATATATGTGTATATGTGTGTATACATATATATGTGTATATATGTGTGTGTATACATATATATGTGTATATATGTGTGTGTGTACATATATGTGTGTGTGTATACATATATGTGTATATATGTGTGTATACATATATATATGTGTATATATGTGTGTGTATACATATATATATGTGTATATATGTGTGTGTATACATATATATATGTGTATATATGTGTGTGTATACATATATATATGTGTATATATGTGTGTGTATACATATATATGTGTATATGTGTGTGTATACATATATATGTGTGTATGCATATATATGTGTATATATGTGTGTGTATGCATATATATGTGTATATATGTGTGTGTATGCATATATATGTGTATATATGGTTGTGGTGTATGCATATATAAGTTGTTATATATGGTGTGTGTATTGAATATATATGTGTATATATGTGTGTGTATCATATATATGTGTGTATACTGTGGTGTATGCATATAAATGTGTGTATATGTGTGTATGCATATTATGTGGTGTGTATGCTATATATGAAGTATATATGTGTGTGTTGTATGCATATATATGGTGTATATGAGTGTGGTGTATGCATAATAATGTTGTATATATGTGTTTGGTATGCATATATATGTGTATATATGTGTGTGTGTATTCATATATATGATATGTGTATATATGTGGTGCTGGTAATCATATATTATGTGTATATACGATGTGTGTGTATGATATAAAGTGGTATATATGAGTGTGTGTATGCATTTAATGTTATATTGTGTGGGTGTGTTATTCATATATATGTGTATATATGTGTGTGTGTATGCATATATATGTGTATATATGTGTGTGTGTATGCATATATATGTGTATATATGTGTGTGTATGCATATATATGTGTATATATGTGTGTGTGTATGCATATATATGTGTATATATGTGTGTGTATGCATATATATGTGTGTATATGTGTGTGTATGCATATATATGTGTGTATATGTGTGTGTATGCATATATATGTGTATATGTGTGTGTGTGTGTCTTCATATATATGTGTATATATGTGTGTGTGTGTCTGCATATATATGTGTGTATATATGTGTGTGTGTGTATGCATATATATGTGTGTATATATGTGTGTGTGTGTATGCATATATATGTGTATATATGTGTGTGTATGTTTATCTGTATGAATATATATGTGTATATATGTGTGTGTGTGTATGCATATATATGTGTATATATGTGTGTGTGTGTATGCATATATATGTGTATATATGTGTGTGTGTGTATGCATATATATGTGTGTGTGTGTATGCATATATATGTGTGTGTGTGTATGCATATATATGTGTGTGTGTGTATGCATATATATGTGTGTGTGTGTATGCATATATATGTGTGTGTGTGTATGCATATATATGTGTGTGTGTGTATGCATATATATGTGTGTGTGTGTGTGTGTATGCATATATATGTGTATATATGTGTGTGTGTGTATGCATATATATGTGTATATATGTGTGTGTGTATGTGTATATATGTGTGTGTGTGTATGCGTATATATGTGTGTATATGTGTGTGTATGCATATATATGTGTGTATATGTGTGTGTATGCATATATATGTGTGTGTGTATGCATATATATGTGTATATATGTGTGTGTATGCATATATATGTGTATATATATGTGTATATATGTGTGTGTGTGTATATATATGTGTATATATGTGTGTGTGTATATATATGTGTATATATGTGTGTGTGTGTATATATATGTGTATATATGTGTGTGTGTATATATATGTGTATATATATGTGTGTGTATGCATATATATGTGTGTATATATGTGTGTGTGTACATATATGTGTGTGTGTGTGTGTGTGTGTGTACATATATATGTGTGTGTGTGTACATATATATGTCTATATATGTGTGTGTACATATATATGTGTCTATATATATATATGTGTGTATATATGTGGTGTAATATATGTTATGTGTGTATATAATATAAAAATATATATTGGTAAACTATAAATATGTATTATATTATGTATATATGATATATATATATATATATACTTAAATATATATAATATATATATATATATATATACATCAAACCAATGTGTATAAAATAACCAAAACAAAATAAAGCCTTAATTAAGGGATAATACAGACCAAATAACAACGTATAACCTGAAAAGACTCCAACGCACATAATTCGTGGAATGCTTCGTCTGGGGTATTCCTTCGAACGTGCGTTGGTTCCTTTTTCAGCGTGCGCTTTAGTTCCTGAAAATAATCCCATTAATATGGCTTATTTTGTATTGGTATATGTTACTACACATTGGTTTGATCATATACAGTCATATTAAAAGAAAGTTTGGGCACACCCTATTAATCTTAATCATTTTTAGTTCTAAATATTTTGGTTGTTTGCAACAGCCATTTTCCCAATTTCATATATCTAATCAACTTGATGGACACAGTAATATTTCCGGATTGAAATGAGGATTATTGTACTAACACAAAATGTGCAATATGCATTAAACCAAATTTTGACTGGTGCAAAAATTTGGGTATCATTTGGGTATCACCTTATCATTTTATTGATTTGAATACTCCTAACTACTTTTTACTGACTTTCTGAAGCACAACATTGGTTTTGGAACCTCACTGAGCTTTGAACTTCATAGCCAGGTGTATCCAATGATGAGAAAAGGTATTTAAGGTGGCCAATTGCAAGTTGTTCTCCTATTTGAATCTCTTGTGAAGAGTGGCATCATGGGCTCCTCAAAACAACCTTCAAATTATCTGAAAACAAAGATTGTTCAACATAGTTGTTCAGGGGAAGGATACAAAAAGTTGTCTCAGAGATTTAACCTGTCAGTTTCCACTGTGAGGAACATAGTAAGGAAATGGAAGACCACAGGGACAGTTCTTATTATAGCCAGAAGTGGCAGGCCAAGAAAAATATCAGAAAGGCAGAGAAGAAGAATGGTGAGAACAGTCAAGGACAATCCACAGACCACCTCCAAAGAGCTGCAGCATTATCTTGCTGCAGATAGTGTCACTGTGCATCGGTCAACAATACAGCACACTTTGCACAAGGAGAAACTGTATGGGAGAGTGATGCGAAAGAAGCAGTTTCTGAAAGCACGCTACAAACAGAGTCACCTGAGGTATGCAAAAGAACATTTGGACAAGCCAGCTTCATTTTGGAAGAAGGTCCTGTGGACTGATGAAACAAAGATTGAGTTGTTTGGTCATACAAAAAGGCATTATGCATGGCGTCCCAAAAACACAGCATTCCAAGAAAAACACTTGTACCACTGTAAAATTTGGTGGAGGTTCCATCATGTTTGGGGCTGTGTGGCCAATGCCGGCACCGGGAATCTTGTTAAAGTTGAGGGTCGTATGGATTAACTCGGTATCAGCAGATTCTTCAGAATAATGTACAAGAATCAGTGATGAATTTGAAGTTACGCCGGGGATGGATATTTCAGCAAGACAATGATCCCAAACACAGCTCCAAATCTACTCAGGAATTCATGCAGGAGGGAACAATTACAATGTTCTGGAATGGCCATCCCAGTCCCCAGACCTGAATATCATTGAACATCTGTGGGATACTTTGAAGCGGGCTGTCCAAGCTCGGCGACCATCAAACTTAACTGAACTTGAATTGTTTTGTAAAGAGGAATGGTCAAAATAACCTTCATCCATGAACTGATTAAAAGCTACAGGAAGCGACTAGAGGCTGTTATTTTTGCAAAAGGAGGATCTTACTTAATATTAATGTCACTTTTCTGTTGCGGTGCCCCTACTTTTGCACCTGTCAAATTTTGGTTTAATGCATAGTGCACATTTTGTGTTAGTACAATAAACCTCATTTCAATCCGGAAATATTACTGTGTCCATCAGTTAATTAGATATATCAAATTGAAAAGGCTGTTGCAAACACCCAAATATTAGAACTAAAAATGATTAAGATTAATAGGGGTGCCCAAACTTTTTCATTATGACTGATTATATATATATATATAAAGACGTTTCAACATTTTTTTCATTTTAACTTTCAGTTCCACTGTGGTACATGACCACTAGGGGTGCGATCGTTAGCATACCTTTCTGGATTGTATAAATGATGCAGAAGGGTGTTCAAAGATGGTTGCTTAAGCACTTCCTGTCTGGGGAAGGAAGTGCTAGAATCACATATGTAGCAGAAATGGTAGCTTTCATAATGCTTCCAGGTGTTAACTGATCATCACCCAACGATCTCACTTTCTCATTCATTTAGACACCGCAATTGCTACAGTGTCTAAAAAGTTAAACAGCAGGAAACAGAGCTGGTTCCATTTCCTGCTGTAACTGGTGGGTGTCAGCTGCCAATTGTGGGATTACTGAGTAACCCCGTTACATAGATCCTTACCAACACAAGACACATGGGTACATCCGGTGTCGGAAGGGGGTTAAATACACTACAAATAACATTGTAATATATTCCAGATACTATAAAAGCTATTGTTGTGTATATTTATAGTGCTTTAGTCACAGTATGCACACAAATGATCAGATACTTAAAGAGAAATAGATTACATTTTGTTCACCAAATCCAAGCACCATAATTTTCTCTTATTTTCTGTTTTCATTTTCAAGGTTTCGTCCATATAATTGCCGAAGCCTTTCTTCGTGTCTTTGCACCAGAATCTCTTGCTGCATACTGAATCCATTTGCCCTAATCACAGAAAAACATGTGTTTTTACTACACCACTTGAAAATAAATTCCACGGCATCAATAACCTTATAAAGAGTACCGTTAAAGCATGTGGGTAAAAGCATTGAGTCCTATTAATAACACTATTTAGGTATGTTCATACGGTTCAGGTCTGCAGCAGGTCAGCCCGGGGCTCACTGTATATCTGTATGCAATAAATCCACAATACAAGTCACATCAAGTGGTGCAAATCTCTGCGTGCAGACTTTTGTATTACTGGGAACCTGCTGTGGACTCAACTTGTATGAACGTCCCCTCAAGGCTCATGTATATGGGAAGGTCTTTACTTCAGTGGATCCTTTACTACAGTGCACAGAGTCTATACAACTCTGTATACAGAGGTATTCTCCCCTGAAACCACAATACTTCTGTCAAGTTGGTATAAATCCCACATTAAAAAATCTCTTCATACAGAATTGGAGGCATACCAAGGTACAGTAGAAGGCTCATACTCCTCTGCGGCAGCCATATAAACGTTCTATAGAAAATGGAGCTATGTTCACACAGCCATGTTCACGAGCCCTTAGTGACCTGCTGGGAAACTCTTTGTCAATGAGAGAAAACACTAATTATTTTTGCTCATGTAATGCAAACAAATTCCGAAGCGACGTACAACAGAATTTTCCTGTCTTGCACATACTAGGTTGCGTTTCATAGGAAGTCAATGTATCAGTTTATTTTTGGAATGTAGGAGGAAACCCAAATTGTTAATGTTGCCTATGGGTGGATTAAAATTCCGGAATGAGTTCTGCAAGACAGTAGTGCCAATCATGTTTGCATAAAGAAAGTATATCTCCAAAACAGGCCAAATATTAGTACATGGCAGTGCTACTTATTTCAACAGCAAAATGCTGCCGGCCATTGCGGTTTTCACTTTGCTTTCCTAAACCTATATTAATGGAAGGGCATAGCCCTTTGCCTTCACTAGGTGTACTGGGCTAGCTCAGCAAACTGACTATGACTATTTTGTTCCAAAAACAGTGGCACTTCTTCCTATAGGTTATGTGCTGTACTACATTTCAGTTCCATTCACTTACACCGACCAATTTATTGGTTCCTCTCCTCAAGGAGAGATCTTTCCCCTTTCGAAGCCACTCTTGCCTATCACCCAGCCATCCAGTAAGTTCTACACTGCACTGATGAGGGGCAAATACCCCGAAACAGCTGTCTGTATTTGAACTTAACTGGTTTGGCTCAAATCCCTTTCACAATGCTAGGCTCCTGCAAGCTACATGTGAACTGATGATAGATAACTATATCCAATAGAGTGCACTGTGGAGCTCCTCAGCTTTTTTTTCTATAAGCCTTTGCTTTATGCAAAACAGTGAGGTCTGAATGGCAAGTAAACCCTCCCTACGACCAATTTATTGGTTCCTCTCAAGGAGAGATCATTCCCCTTTTAAAGGGAACCTGTCACACTGAGGATGCTATCTCATCTGCCAGGAGCATGTTAAAGTGCAAGAGGAGCTGAGCACACTGATATATATTTTGTGGGGAAAGATTCAGTAGAATGAGTAATTTAGTAATTTAACTAACTGCTTATTTTGGGTTAAGGAGTCCAGTGGGTGGTCTTGTTAGTGACTAACAGGTATCTCTGCATGCAAAGTTATACAAGGAAAAATGTCAATCACTGATAAAACTGCCCACTGGACTCCTAAACCCATAATATGCAGTAAGTACAATCAATAAATGACAAGTTCTACTGAATCTCTCTACAAAACTATATATCAATCTGCTCAGCTACTCTCGCTCAATAACAAATTGCCCGCAGATTAGACAGCATGATAAATGTGACATGTTCCCTTTAAAGCAAGTAACGCTGCACTAACATGAACATAACATAGGCATATGTGGCACTGTTTTTTGAAGAAAAAAAAAAACACGTTTTCTAATCATGTTCATCCCCTTCAATTAACAATTCATAAACATCTCCTGGGGATTTTAGATAAAATATCAGTAAAAAAAAACCCTCCCTGCCAGTTGTAATATTGTTCTGGGATGGAGGACAGTACATCTTTTATTCAGCATGCTTGCATTGGGAAATTTTCCTTTTTTCCCCTAAAAACAAAATTTAAAACATTGGATGATGAGATTTGTGTGAAATTAAAATGAAGATCAAGTAGCAATATTCTATTTACTACCTGTATTTCACCTCTTCAAAGACAATAAATTAGAAATTGCGCATAAAAACATCAGTACAACCTTCTTTAGTATAAGGGATTTACCTTTTGTATTGCACGCTATAAATACACGCTGCAATACGCTGGGCTTGGAAGTAGCGCGACACGTTTAAAAAAAGCACGGGGCGACCGAGGGGCGCCGGCCCCCAGACATACTTGTTCGCGCTGCGGGTAAAAAAAACAAACAATTGGACATTCAATTCCCCCCCCCCCCCCCCCACCCTTTATGATTGTTTGTAGCCGTGGGGAGCCGCGTAATCCATAGGTATAAGAGCTAGGATTACCTTAATTTTTGTCGCTTTTCCCCAACTAAAAACGCGAAATGCCCCCCCAAAGTAAGCCGCGTGAACATAACCTAAGAGGTAGGAATTCTTTGCAGAGCTCCATTTTCCTTTTTTTTCATTGAATACTAACTACAGTACCTATCACAGATATGTAATACAATGCAGAAGCAACAAAACCCTGCCCAACTTTTTCTCTTGTTGCGCTAAATCAGTACAGAGAGAAAGAAAATTCAATTTTCAAGGGGCATTTTTCCAATGTGTAGCTCTTTCTCTTCTTTTTTTAACAACTGAAAAATCCTTTGAAATGAGGAGCCCAAATTGCTAGATTTCCCTGGACAGAAATGTTGTCACTGGTTTTGGGGTGGGATTCTGCAACGCCACGTTAAAAATAGGCCTTCCTGAAAGAGACATTATCTGAATAGTAGCATATGTTGCTCTAAAACCCATATACAGGCAGCCCCCCGATTTAAAAACCGTTCCAACTTACATTTTTCCCCTGTTACAATTGGGGTTTATGGGGCGTGCTGGCCTTGAGTTCCATGTTCCACAGCAGAGGGGGTAACTGTGAACAAAATTTCCACCTCCAAAGCAGCACTTTGGGAAATCTTAACAGTGGCACAGACAGCAAAACAGATGTAAAAACCAGGCCCGGACTGCCCATAGGATCGCCCGCCGAGTACGGTGTTCCCCCCCGGCGGGCTCCGAGTGCCGGCACTGGTCTGTGGCGTGCTACAGGGGCTGAAATGGTCCATCACGCCCGGGGCCTGTGGAGGGGCCGAAGGCCCCCCCGACACGGCTGCAGGGCCGGGTCACCGAACCCAGCCATGCACCACACGGCCGCCGCCGCACCGCGCGTGCAAGCAGCGCCGAGAGGGAATTTCTGGGACTTTCTGACCCCCGTCTTTTCCCGCTAAAGGCCCCGAGCTTTTTACAAAGGGGCCCCCGTCCCCCCCCTATTTGGGGGGCCCCTTTTGGGAAAAACAAAAAAGGGCCCAGGGAAAATTTGGGGCCCCTTAATTAAATTTTTTTTCACCCCCCCACTTAACCCCGGGCCCCCCGGGGCCCCCCCGTCGCCAAACCCCTGGCAGCCCCCCTCACCCGCCCCCCCCAGCTTTACCCCCCCCCAGCCTTCCAGCCCCCCACAAAACCCCCCCCCCCCTAAAAACCAAGGGGCCCCGCTCAAACCAGCCCCGCCCACAAACAGCCCCCCAGCTAAAACAAGCCCCCAGCTTAAACAAAAACCCCTGCCCCAAACCCCACAAAACACAGGGCCCCCAAAAAAGGGGCCCCTCAAAAACATCGGGGCCCGCCCCCCCACCCCCAACCCCCGCCCCCCCCTCCCCCACCCCCTCCAACCCCTTCCCCCGCCCCCCCTCACACAACCCCCCCAGCCTCCCCCCACAAACCCACACCTCCCCCAAACCCTCAACACCCCCAGCCCCCCCACCTCAACACAACACACAAAAACCTCCCCCCGCCCACCACACAAGCCTCCCCCACCCACACACACAGCCTCCCCCAGCCCACACACACAGCCTCCCCCAGCCTCACACACACACCGCCTCCCCAGCCTCACACACACACCCGCTCCCCCAGCCTCCCCCACACACCACCCCCCGCCTCACACACACAGCCTCCCCCCAAACCCCACACCACAAACACAAACCCCCCCACCCCCCCGCCTCCACACACCACACCTCCCCCGCCTCCTCACACACACAGCCTCCCCCCAGCCAAACTCACACACACACAGCCTCCCCAAGCCCTCACCCACAGCCTCCCCACCCCCACCCCTTCTCACAACACACCCCGCCCCCCCCACCCCCAGCCTCCACACACCAGCCCTCCACCAACACAGCCTCCCCACCCCCAGCCTCCCCTCACACACACAGCCTCCCCCAGCCTCCCCCCACACACAGCCGCCCCGCCTCTCCCCACAACACGCCTCCCCACCCCCCCAAAAACCCTCTCCCCCCCCCTACAAAGCCCCCCAGCCTCTCCACCACAACACCCCCCCCCACCCCCACCCTCACACCACACCTCACCCCCCCCACCTCTCCAACACAAAAAGACCCCTTTCCAAACCAAAAGCCCCCCAAACCCCCCCCCCAAAACACTCACCTCCCCCCACCCCCCGCCCCTTTCACACAACACCTCCCCCCCATTCCCCCCCGCCCCCACCACCCCCAGCCCCACACAACACAGCCTCCCCCCAGCTCTCTACCCCAAAAAGCCCCCCCCACCCCCCCCTCTCACACACACACAGCCTCCCCCAGCCTCTCTCACCAAAACAGCCACCCCCCCCCCCCCCTCGAACACAGCCTCCCCCCGCCTTTCAAACCAAACCCCCCCCACCCCCGCCTCTCAAACAACAGTCCCCCACCCCCTCAACAAATAAGCCTCCCCCCCCCCCAGCCTCTCACACCCACCGACTCCCCCACCTCTTAACACAATACAGCCTCCCCCCCCACCCCCGCCCTCACAAAACCCCCAGCCCCCCCAGCCTCTCCACAAACAGCCCCCCCCCAAAAAATCCCCCACCCCTCCCCCTATCCCCCCCCCCCAGCCTCTAAAAAAAAAGCCTCCCCACCCCGCCTCTCCCCAAACCTCCCCACCCCTCTCACACACAAAGCCTACCCCCCCCCCCTTAACATTTCCTCCCCAACCCAACCTCTCCCCAAACCACCTAACCCCCAAACCTTAAAAACCTCCCCACCCCCACCCTAAAAAAAGCCTCCCCCCAAAACCCCCCCCCACAAAAGTCCCCCCCCCCAAAACCCTTAAAAAACCCCCCCCCCTCCAAAACCTACCCACACCTCCCCCCCCAGCCTCAACAACACCAACCCCCACCCACCCCTCCTACAAAACACCCCCCCCCCACCAAAACCAGCCTCCCCCCCCCCCGCCTCTCTCACACACACAGCCTCCCCCAGCCTCTCTCACATACAGCCTCCCCCCCCCCCCGCCTCGGGGGGGTGGGGGTTTTTGCTGGGGTGGGGGGCTTTATGGGGGCCCCAATTACCTCGTAAATTTGGGAGGGCCCGCGCTTTTTCATACAGCTGCACAGCGTCGCCTCTAACACTTCCTTCCGTTCTCCCCGCGCTTTTGTGATTGCAGTGGCCCATTCCTCCCTCTGCGCAGGAGCAAAATTTAAACCCCGCCCCAGGCAAGAGGGGCGGGGCCCCCTATCACAGAACCTGGAAGGAGGGTACAAGGCGCTGTTTTGTAAGTAAAACGCCGGCCCCTTCACAGACCAGACCCGCGGGCCCCTCCTCCACAAGAAAGAGAGGGCCCCCCTGCTCCGGTCACAGCGCGCAGTGCGTGCATGTCACCAAGCGCAGCTGTGACCGGACACGCACGGGGCCCCCCTCAGCGTCGCCGGGCCCCAGACATACACAGCGGGCAGGGGCCGCACTCATCATGGTACAGAAACAGGCCATAGGCCTGTTCTCTGTACTATTTACTATGAAGCAAGGGGGGGTTTACCTGCCAGGTGGCGGCGGGCCCCCTTGCTTCTCGGGACCCCGGGGCCCCGGGCCCATAAACCGGGAGTAACCCTGCTGTACCCCCCTCTAATAAAAACCCCCCTGTATATTACAAGCCCCTGTCTGGCTATATCCCAGCCCCTGTCCTACCCCCTTTGTATACCAGCCCCTGTCTGGCTATATACAAGCCCTGTCTGGCTATATACAAGCCCCTGTTCTGGCCTATAAACCAGCCCCTGTCTGCCTATATCCCAGACCCTGTCTCCCTTTAAATTCCTTTAAACCCTGTCTGCCTATATACCAGACCCTGACTTCAGCCTTTTTATATACAAGCCCCTGTCTGCTATTCCCAAGCCCCTTGTTTCCCCTGCCTATATACCAAGCCCCTTTTTCACCCCCTTATATATCCCAAGCCCCCCTGTTCCCTGCACTATATACCAGCCCCTGTCTGCCCCTTTATATTAAAAGGACTCAAACCCCTGTCTGGCTATATAAAACCCGCCTTTTTGTCAAAAGCCCCTGTCGCATATCCCCCTTTAAAAACCCTGTCTGCTATATTTTTACTAAAGCCCCTGCCCAAGCTATTATACCAGCCCCTGCACTAAAAACCCCCTTTATATTTTAAACCAGCCCCTGTTTTAGCCCTTTAGTATAAAAGCCCCCTGTCTAGCTTTTTATACCAGCCTCCGCTATTTGGTCTACCCTATATTACCGCCCCTGCCTAGCTATTACCAGCCCTGCCTAGCTATATACCAAGCCCCTGTCCCCTTAGCTAAAATACCCCCCCCGTCTAGCTTTTGGGATACCAGCCCCGTCTAGCTTTTATACCAGCCCCCGTTCCCTTATATACAGCCCCCGTCTAGCTTTTAATTACAAGCCCGTCTGCCTATATAAACCGGGACCCCCCGTTGCTATATACCACCCCCTTTTTCTGCTTACTAATATCCCCAGCCCCACCCGTCTGCCTATAATTACCCCTACCCCCCTGTCTGCCTATTTTTTTCCCCCCCAAACCCCTGTCTACCTATATACCCTTAACCTTTTGCCCGTCTGCTATTACCAGCCCGTCTGCCTATATTACCTGCCCTGTCTGCTATTTCCAGCCCTGTCTAAACCTTTTATATTACCTGCCCTGTCTGCCTATTTACCAGTCTGCCTCCCCTATAAGTGGCCCTGTCTATAAAACCCCCTTTAAGCCCTGCCGGGCTACATACTGGCCCCTGCCTGCTGTTACTTTCGGGCCCTGCCTGCCTACATACTGGCCCTGTTAAGCGGGCCCCTTATTAATTACCCCCTGGTCCTACCTGGCTAATTACGGGCCCTACAAGGCTAATTACTGGCCCTACCTGACTGATTACCGGGGCAGCCCTAGCTACCTTGGCTGTTTAAACGGGGGTAGTCCTAGCAACCTGGTGTTACTGGGGGCAGCCCAGCTACCTGGCTAGTTACTGGGGGCAGCCCTTGCTACCTGGCCAGTTACAGGGGTAGACCCTGTCTTCCTATCTAATGGGGGTCTACCTATTTACATGCCACTTATCTGACATTTTTTAATTTCTAATTTTTAGGGTCTAACATACGTTTTGGGGGAAATTGATAGGAAAGTGCTGGTAAAGAGAGGAGTCTAAGATGTATTTGTGGTAAATTCTACAGGGACGAGTAGTGACCACTAGAAGAAGACATCGCATGCTGTACCGGACAGAGAAAGCAATGGAAGGGAACAACTCATCAGGGAAGACAATCTGGAGGTTTGGGCCAGAAGGAGAAGAAAAGGAGAAGACAACTCCCATCAGCGCTGACGTCTCCTGTGAGTCCCTGCTGTCAGGGGTCATTTTACTTCTGTGTTGAGTCAGTGCTGTATTCATGTGATAGTGACCTGACTACTGATGATGGGATTGGTGGGGTTGTAGGTTTGCTGGTGCTTATGTTAGTGTCAGTGTGGGTTTGGGTCCGGATTGTAAAGCAAGTGCACACCTGACTCTGTGATGAGGGCTTTTCCTGCACCACTGTTTCTTTTTTACTTGTGTTTAGGGGGCTTTCACTCGGAGCGGTTTTGGTGCATTTTTGATGCGTTTTTTTTGTGCAGAAATGTTCAGCATTAACTGCTCTGCCTTTCTGCACAAAACCGCACCAAAAACACATAAAAAACGCATCAAAAAGGCTCTGTGTGAAAGCAGCTTTATAGTGTAGTTTATTTTAGAATGTGGCGAGGTGCGAGAACAAGGGAAATTTTTTAAGAGGATATTGTATGTGGGCTGCTGGGGGCTTAGTGCCAGGGCTGATTTTTATTCCCAGTCCGGCCCTGGTAAAAACCCTTCCCTGCATTATCCAAAACTAAAAAAATAAAACCTTTTGTGCTGGAGTTACATTTAATAAATATACCTAAAATATAAAGAAAGCAGCACCACCAAAATATATAAGAAAAATGTAATTTAATCACCTAAGTCCAAACAAGCAACGTTTCAACTCCTCCATGGAGTCATTTTCAAGCAAGTGTGTTCAGGATAAGCATATCCTTATATACAAATGTGCATTTACATGATTAAGACATATAATTATATAATTACTTTCACCAGCTTCAAAAGCAACCTGAAAACCCATTTCTTCAGGCTTGCCAATAACCTTCACTAAACTTTCACTATTCCTCCACGACTTTGTCTGCTCCTCACCTCCTGTCTCTTTCCCCCTCTTTGTAGTTTGTAAGCCCTCCGGGTAGGGTCCTCTCTCCTCTGCCGTGCCAATTGTCATTTTCACTTATCAACTGTACTCGTTATGTAATGTTATGTTAATGTTATGACTTATGTAATGTATGTAACCCCCTCGAATGTACAGCTCCCTGGAATTAATGGCGCTTTAAAATCTATAATAATAAGGCTATGTCCACACTGCACATGATTACGATCGTATCTCCGGCGCTTTTTCGTTTTTTAAAAGCGCCGCAGTTTCGATCGTCAGTGCGGTCCCTAGCCGGCAAAAGAAAAGACGAGTTGCTGTCTACACAGCTCGTCTTTTTCTTGCCCGTCTTTGCAGCGGGTATTATACAACATGTTGTATAATACGCCGGTGCTTCTCGTCTTCTTGACGTCTTCCCATACAATGCTATTGTATGGGGGGCGTCGGAAAACGAGAAGCGGCCGCAGCTTTTGCACAAAGCGTGACAAAAGCCGCGGTCCTGCATCAGAGAGAGAACGGCTGCTTTTGGGGCCGTTTTTTTCTCTGATGCAGTGTAGACATAGCCTAATAATAAGGCTATGTCTACACTGCACAGAAAAACGTCGGTTTTTTCAGCGTTTTTCGTTTTCTAAAAACGCTGGAAAAACGCCTTGTAATCTTTTCCCTTAGGACTCTAATGTAAAACCCTCCTGCTGTCTACACTGAGCTTCTTTTTTCTGCTCGTTTTTTTCATGGTCGTATTTTGCAACATGCTCTAAAAAACGCCAGAGCAGGGCAGAAAATTTACTACAGGAGTCTATGGAAAGCGGCGGAGTCTTTTGGGCACGTTTTTTGGCGCGTTTTAGCCCGGGGTTTTTTGCCGCGATTTTTCAATGAAAACCCTCCCAGGAGACCCAAGTCCCCCCTATAGTGGGTGTAAACAAAGGTTATCATTATTAAATTCTGCATACTAGTTTCTGATGAGTCCTTTTTTTGTAACCTTTTGTAATCAAATGATCATGCTTTGGTCCCCTAACGATTTTTGCGCATTTATATTTTTTTTCGCTTTAAAAATACGTTATTTACAGGTTTTTGGCGTAAGAATTCTGTTTTTTTACAGATTTTGATGCTAAAACTCCTTTTCTAAAAAATATTTTGGTGCTAATAAAGTTATCTTGCTACTGATGATGAAAATACGTTTTTTTTATGGATTTTGGCGTCAGAATTAGGTTTTTACGGATTTTGGCGCCAAAATTTTTTACGTTTTTTGGCACTAAAAAAATTTTTTTTACAGATTTTTTGGGACTAATAAAGCTGTTTTCGCCGCTGACGCCAAAAATACGTTTTTTTTTCGGATTTTGGCGCAAAAATAAATTTTTTTACGTTTTTTGACACTAAAATAATTTTTTGAACTAATTTTGGCGCTAATAACGTTATCTCGCGTCTGACGCCAAAAATACGTTTTTTAAGCATTTTGGCACAAAAATCCCTTTTTTTTTTTTTTGGGACTAAAATAATTTTTTTTACAGATTTTAGCGCCAATAACGTTATCTCGCCTCTGACGCTAAAAATACGTTTTTTTACGGATTTTGGCACAAAAATACGTTTTTTGACACTAAAATAATTTTTTTTACTGATTTTGGCGCTAATAACGTTATCTACTTCTGACGGCCAAAAATAAGTTTTTTACGCATTTTGGCACAAAAATCTTTTTTTTAGTTTTTTGGCACTAAATAATTTTTTTTTACGATTTTGGGGCCATAACGTTAATCTCCCTTTGACGCAAAAATACGTTTTTTACGGATTTTGGCCAAAAATACGTTTTTTACGTTTTTTTGACACTAAAATAATTTTTTTACTGATTTTGCCCCCTAATAAAAAATGTTTTTTTTTTCGCTTTTTTTGACACTAAAAATATTTTTTTTTTTACGGAATTTGGCGCAAATAATGCGTTTTTGGGGAGTTTGGCGCTAAAATCCTTTTCTTTACAGATTTTGATGCTAATTTCAGTTATTTTGCTGTATGGAAAGATAATGTGGGTTTTTGTGGATTTTGGTGCAAGAATTGGTGCAAAATTTAATAAAAGCAGTAGCACGCAGCAGCAGCACACAAAGGACAATGTGCTCCAATGGCTACAGTGATCTAAAGGAAGTGACTTATTAACATGTTTAATCCCCTGTAGGGGGTAGTTTACATCCAATGGCTTAATTTGTGCATACATTAAAAGCAGAGCAAAGACGCTTCAAAAAACGCTTTAAAAAAAACGGACATTTTTTTTAGCTGCTTTTGACAGGCAGTGGACAGAACACTCAGTTTCATGAACGTTTTTAGTAATTCGTTTTCAGGTCGTTTTTTGTCCACTGCAGTGTAGACATAGCCTTAATAATAATTAGGAAATGATAAAAAATAAAATACAAAAATATATGAATGATAATACATCAAGCAGTGTAAAAAGTGACATAGAAAGTGCAATCAAAATACTAATTCATAAAATACAATGAACAACCCAATTTACACTGTAGTATAAGGCTTGTCTACACTGCACGAAAAACGTCAGTTTTTTCACGTTTTTCGTTTTCTAAAAACGCTGGAAAAACGACTGTAAACCCTCTCCCATAGACTCTAAATGTAAAAAAAGTCCTGCTGTCTACAAATGAGCTTCTTTTTTCGCTCGTTTTTTTTTTCACTGGGGTATTTTGCAACATGCTCTAAAAAACGCCAGAGCCCGGGGAGAAATTTTCAGGGGTCTATGGAAAGCGCCGGACGTCTTTTGGCGCGTTTTTGCGGCGTTTTTTGGCGCGATTTTTCAATGAAAATCCTCCCAGGAGACCCAAGTCCCACCTATAATGGGTGGTAACAAAGGTTAATCCTTATCAAATTTGCATACAAGTGTCTGATGTGTCCTTGTCTGTACCTTTTGTAATAAAATGATCATGCTTTGGTTGCCGCTAACGATTTTTGCGCAATCCTAATTTTTTTTTGCTAGAAATACGTTTTTTTACAGATTTTGGCATCAGAATCAGTCTTTTTTACAGATTTTGATGCTAAAATCCTTTTCTTAACATATTTTGGCGTTAATAAAGTTATCTTGCTACTGATGCCGAAAATACGATTTTTACGGATTTTGGCGCAGGAAACCGTTTTCTTAGTTTTTTTTGGCACTAAATATTCTTTATTTACAGATTTTGACGCTAATAACGTTATCTCGCCTCTGACGCCAAAAATACGTTTTTTTACGGATTTTAGCGCAAGAATCCGGTTTTTTACGTTTTTTGGCACTAAAATAATTTTTTTTTACAGATTTTGCCGCTAATAACGTTATCTCGCTTCTGAGGCTTTTTTTTGGGGACAAAATACGGGTTTTTTTTTTTCACTGGAAAGTTTGGCGGGAAAAATTCCCTTTTTTTAATTAAGGGCCTTTTTAAATTTAGGGTATGTTGGTTAAGAGTGATGTGAGTAGGAGCCAACCTAAGATGTCTAAACGAGGCTGTTTTCCGTGTATGAGTTGCGACAGTTGTCAACAGTTGATCAAAGGTGAATTTTTTGAACATCCTTTATCTAAACAGAGATTTAGAACTAATAGTTTTCTTACGTGTAGATTCATCTTATGTCATATATGTTCTTCAATGCCCTTTTTCCTAAAATTATATTTGGGTGAAACCACAAGGAGTGTCGACTACGTCTTAATGGACATAAATCCACTATTAGAACAAAGAAATGTGAATTACCAGTTCCGAAACACTTTGATAAGTGTGGTCATCAGCTTAGTGATCTTCGTTTTTCCCTTATTGATCATGTACCTTATTGTAAACGTGGTGGTGATCGTACAAAGATTCTTAAACAACGTGAAATGCGTTGGATCACCAAACTTGATTCTTTATACCCTAATGGTTTAAACCTTGATTATTCTTTGAGTGCGTTTTTGTGATTGGACTTGCCCTAACCTATTAGTATTGTGTCCTTTATCAGCGTTATAGAGTGTTCTATATTAACTTATTTTTCTTGTTTTTTAGATGGATCTTTCACTTTCAAACACTTGGCACTTTATCTAACCAACACAATGACATCACTCGCTGCAATGGCATTGCTTCCCCCTCTTGAATAGTGTATTTATTTTATTTTATTTTTTTAATTAATAAAGTATATATATATATTTTTTGTATCTGTATGACACACCATTGGCCAGCTTTACCAATATGGGATTATGTGACCATCATGATTTGGTAATCAAGGGATGCTTTGCTATAATATTTTCTATATGGTTGGACCAAACTAATTTATGTGAAGCTATACAGAACCACGGTGGTTTTGCCACATTGTGACTCTAGTTGAGGTACTGGTGTGCATTATATGCATTCCTGATGCTCCTATAGTGCTTTTTCCACAGGTTTGTGGTTAATCTGCACCATCTACTGGGGACCTAAGGTGTGTTATGTTCGGCTATCTATAGTATTGGTCACTTTATATTAGTCTGAATTGCATGCTTTATATAGATATGAGAGACTGGCCTCTTTTGCCCTGATATGATATGGCCGTCGGAGCTCTCGGTCCTCTAATGCGCGGATTGCGCTGTTGTCCCGGTTGTAGATACTGGCTGGCATTGGTGTATGTTATATGTATGATGATTGGTCCGTTTTGACCATGTGATGTTTTGAGTCGGCGCAGTGTCGGTTACTAGACGCTGAGATAACATGCGATCTAGAGTGGGGTAAGCTTACGTCTGCAGCTGTATGTGATTGTTTATTAGCCCACTGTTAGGCCTCGTTCATACGGCTTCTTTGGGCACGGCTTGGCGCCGTACTCCGCGCCGTAAACATTGCATTGTCTATGGGGCGGGGAGCGGCGCCCCCCCCCCCCCGCCTCCCGCGCTCCGGCCCCGCCCCCGCCCCTTATTCACGACGGATTTGTGAGCTCAATACGGCTCACAAATCCGTCGGGAATAAGCCGTGTGAACACGGACTTAATCTGTAACTGTCTTTATTGATGTTTATACTACAGTGTGATTGATGTTCATTGTATGTTTATGATTAGTATATGATTGCACTTTCTATGTCACTTTTTTACACTGCTTGATGTATTATCATTCATGTATTTTTGTATTTTATTTTTTATCACTTCCTAATTATGTAATTATATGTCTTAAAGGGGTTTTGCCACCATGTAATGTTGACGTGGGATCCTCCAAAATGGGTATTTAATCACTTTTCTAAATATATGTGATTACAAAAAGTGAAGACTCAGAGCTACAGCATTTCTCAATCCCCCTTAGTTACCTCAAAGCTTCCACTAGACACGACCCAGGAGCTGACAGGCCGCGCTTGCGTGAAACACTTCTTATCTGATCACAGGCAAAATGAATGAGCTTTTAAGGCACCGGGTAGAAAGTGCAGTCTATGAGGCTGTGTCTTGCTGTATTGAGAATCCACTCTTGTACTGTTATTATTTCAGTTAAGTTTTGAGACGCTCCCTTGGATTCCTCACTCCTCACTCACCCCCTCCCTCTCTCCTCTGCAGCTTCATGACTCAGCATGATTTGTATATATTCTGCTCCCGTGCTGATGGAGGTAGGTAACTGGCATCCTGGCAAATTCCCTTTAATCATGTAAATGCACATTTGTATATAAGGATATGCTTATCCTGAAAACACTTGCTTGAAAATGACTCCATGGAGGAGTTGAAATGGTGCTTGTTTGGACTTAGGGGATTAAATTACATTTTTTTTATATATTTTGGTGGTGCTGCTTTCTTTATATTTTTGGATATTAGAGGGATTTGGATCATACTTCTGAGCTTGGCACACTATTTTTTGATTTTGTTGCAGTGCTGTATCCTTGGCTTTTTTTAATAAATATACCTGTTCTGACTTAAATACAAATTCAACTACAGTCCCTATCCTGTTCGTAACCCGGGGACTGCCTGTATATAGCTCAGAATTAAAAGTGCCAAAGGCACTAATGCAACCCCATACCATGAGAGATGCAGGCTTTTGAACTGTGCTTTGATAACAAGCTGGAAGGTCTGTTTCCTCCTGAACCCAGCATCCATGGTTCCCACAAATAATTAAAAATTTTGATTCATCTGACCACCGAACAGTTGTCCATTTTACCTCAGTCCATTTTAAATGAGCTTTGGTCCAGAGAAGACGGCTGCGTTTCTGGATTGAGTTAATATATGGCTTTTTCTTTGCATTATAGAATTTAAACTTGTTTTTGTGGATTGCATGGTGAACTATGTCCACAGGCAATAATTTCTGAAAGTATTCCTCAGCTCATGCCCGTTTTTCATGCAACGTCGAGTGAGGGTCCGTAGATCACAAGCATCCGATATTGACTTTCGGCCTTGACCCTTGTGCACATGGATTTCTCCATATTCTCTGAAACTTTTGATGATATAATATACTGTAGATAGTGGGATATTTAAAAATCTTTGAAATTTTACACTTTTATGAAATTGTTCCACGATTTCCACGATTTTTAGATGCAGTTTTTCACCGATTGGTGAACTTCTGACCATCTTTACTTCTGAGAAAGTCTGCCTCTCTAACATTGCTCTTTTATACACATTAATGTGACACATTAATGTGAAAATTGATCCCTCAGTTGTTTTTCGTTAGTACCACTTACTTTTCCAGCCTGTTAACTTTTTCAAAACTTTTTTTAACGGTGTTTTTTGTCATCAAATTAAATGGAAAAGTGTTTAACTTTTAACCTCTGATTTGTGTTCTGCTGTGAATAAAATATGGGTATAAGATTTCTAAATCATTGCACTCTTGTTTTCTTTACATTTTACACAGCATCCCAACATTTTAGGAATTAGGATTGTTGAAGACAACCACAGTTTACTAGAATATTAATTCAGATATATTAATATAAAACAGTCATCAATCTTTGTGCTTTCCTTAGAAATAAGTTATTGTATGACACATTTTCCTTGTGTGCTATGTGTATACTCACTTGGCAGTCTCTTTCCTCTCATTGTAAAATTTCAAATTCTCATCTGTTCTTCATCCAAATCCTTACGGCGAATATTTCTAAATGCTCTAAATAAACCATACAATGTAGATTAAGCCAATTGCATTTTGTTACTTATTACATACACAGGATATTAACAGATATCACATAATAAACTTAGATTGGGGTGGGATGCCTAAAGACGCCATACTGACAATAATAAGCCTATAAGTGCTCCAATAGTTCCTTGCTCTGGACCCACAGCTCCTTACACTTGAATAGCAAGCCATATACCAATATTTTCTGTGACAAGAAAACACTTAACACACCACTTGGCTGTACTCAGAAGTTCCATAAAGCAGAATGGTGAGTCCTGTGCAAGTGGGACAGTTTCTCCATTCTGAGCCAAGATTTTCGGGGCTGTTCCCGAAAAAGGTGTTGGTTCCAGAGGTGGGACCAAACTTTTAAAAGATTTTACATAGTTTGTAAGGCTGAAAAAAGACAGATGTCCATCCAGTTCAGCCTATTGTGCTACGATGTTGATCCAGAGGAAGGCAAAACCCCCCATGAGGTAGAAACCAATTATTCTCATTTTAGGGAAAAAATTCCTTCCAATCTGGCAATCAGAGTAAATCCCTGGATCAATGAACTTTCTCCAGAATCCTAGTTACTATAACTTGTTATATTATTATGAAAAAAGTGAAAAAGAAAAATGGTCAGCTCACCTATCCTGAGTCTTGGAAGCAGGGGTTCATGGAGTAGCTAGCGGGTAACTAGCAGATTACCAATGTAGTATGCAGAGAGGTATCCAGCACCATTAAAATTTAATCTTTTTTATTTAGTAATCCATTAAAATAACAGTGAAATGAGATGGCACAGACAAGTATAGCTGACGCATTTCGGCAACATGTGCCTTATTCATAGCTGCTATGAATAAGGCACATGCTGCCGAAACGCGTCAGCTATACTTGTCCATGCCATCTTGTTCACTGCCATTTTAATGGATTACTAAAAAAAAGATGAAATTTTAATGGTGCTGGATCCCTCTCTGCATACTACATTGTTATAGTATTACACTCTAGAAATGCATACAGATCCTTTTTGAACTCTATTAGTGAATTTACCATGACAAGTTTCCTCTGGCAGAGAGTTCTACAGTCGCACTGCTCTTACAGTAAAGAATCCCTTTCTATGTTTATGTAAAAACGTTCTTTCCTCTTAGCTTAGAGGATGCCCCCTTGTTCTAGATACAATCCTGGGTATAAATAAATCTTGGAGGGAGATCTCTATATTGAACTTTAATATATTTATACATATTTATTATTTCCCCCCCGAAGCAGTCTTTTCTCTAAACTAAATAGCACTAATCTTGCTAATCTTTGGGGATATTGTAGTCCACCCAGTCCTTTTATTATTTTTCTTGCCGCCTTTGAACCTGTTCAAGCTCTGTAATGTCTTTCCTGTTAACTGGTGCCCAGAACTGTACACAATATTCCATGTGTGGTCTGACCAGTGACTTGTATAATGGGAAAATGATGTTCTCATCATGTACATCTATGCCCCTTTTAATGCACCCCATGATCCTATTAGCCTTGGCAGCTGCTGCCTGACACTGGATGCTACAATTAAGTTGACTGTCCACCAAGATTCCCAAGTCCTTCTCCATGTCACTTTTTCACAGCATTTTTTCATTTAACAAGTAATCATGGAATGGATTTTTCCTCCCCATGTGCATAACCTTGCATTTATCTGTGTTAAACCTCATCTGCCATTTCTCTGCCCAGGCCTCCAACTTATCCAGATCCCTTTGTAATAAAACACTGTCCTCTACTGTGTTGAATACTTTACAGAGCTTAGTATCATCTGCAAAGATTGATATTCTTCTGTGCAATCCACATTTAACATCGTTAATGAATATTTTAAAAAGAATAGGACTGTCACGGGTGGGCCCGCGACCCCCGTCCCGGGTCGCGGGCACACCCGTGGTCGCCGCACGAGCGGCACCGCCGCCCGCATGTCGGGCGGTGGGCGCGCTCACCCGGCCGGCCCAGCTCCTCTCTTACCCGGCCGCGCTCCTGTTGCGGTCTCAGCCTCCCGGGGCGCGCGTCCCCGACATCTAAGGCGCGCGCGCCGGCACTGGAGATTTAAAGGGGGCCCAGTCCCCCGGAAAATTGGTATTGCCGGTCATGCCCTTATTTAAGTGCCCCTTCCGGGGGGCTGTTGGGATCTTAGTGCCTTTCACCCCCTATAGAAAAAAGCTTTTCAACCCTTTTTTACTTCCCGTGTACGCGACCATTACTCTTTCCCCTGCCACGCATCTTGCCCCTGCCTGCCCCTATCCCTGTCCACCCCGAACTGGCCCGCCGCCTGCCTTTCTGCCTGTCCCGATACAGCCCCCTGCGTTTTTGCACCAGCTTCCTTGGCTGCAACCCGCAAGCAAGTCTCAGGGGTAACACCTGGTAGACTCCCGCCGCAGCAAGTCCATCCCCGTTTTTCGGGGGGCCCTGGTAAACCGGGGGACCTACTTAGTTTCCCCGTTCCCGGGCGGGCTTACACCATCGTTTTTGGGGTGGCCCCGTGGATCTACTTCTATCCGGTTCCCGTGCAGCAAGATCCGGCCAGGTCCCGCCAAGGTGCCTTGCGTCTACGCTGACCTCACCGCCTTGTGGTCAAGTCACAACAGATCGCTCAGCAAGCACAGCAACTCAGCCATTCTCCCCATGATGCGCAGTTCCGGGCCGCCAGCGCGCCCCCCCCGCCCCCCGTGGCCCCCGTGCTCCCCCGGTTCCAGCCCCAACCTTGGTCCAGGCCGTTATCATGCCGATGGGGACCCAAAGGCCTGCAGGGGCTTTAACCCAAGTCCTGCATATTGAGTTAAGGGGCACCAATTTCCAAAACCGAAGGTTTTAAGGTGGTTTGTCAACCTTCTCTCGGGAAAGCCCTGGCTGGGCTCCCCCCCTCTGGGACAGGGACGATCCGGGCCGCAAACCGGTTCATTCCTCACCGAGTTTGGGAGCGTTTTCGAGGAACCCTCCCGGCTTGTCTCCGGGGACCCCCCTTTGCTAAATCTGCGCCAAAAGGGGGGACTCTTGTAGGGGGTTTATGCCGTACGTTTCCGCCTTGGCCCTGAGTTATCGGGGAAAATGAAGCGGCGTTGACTGCCCCTTTCAAAAGGGCCCTCCAGCTGCGTCAGGATGCTCCATCCCCGGGGATCCCCCGTCTTCCTTGAGTGACCTTATCTCCCGGGCCAGGGGGTTTACATCCGTTTTGGAACCCCGGGGAATTCGGCGGGAAACCGGGGAGAAACAGACCCCCGTCTTTTCCCTCGTCTCCCCCCAGTATTTTCAAAGGCCCCCCTCATTGCCCTCGCCCCCTCCCGCCAAGAGGCCCCATGGGGTGGATCGGGCCCCCTGTTAAAACTGAGCTAACCGAAGACGTGAGGAAAAATTTCTTGTTGTACTGTGCAGTGCAGACCATTTCCCCCCGCCCCTGCCCACTGCGCTCAGCGCCCGGGAAACGGGCGACCTAGGATACGTGGGAGAGGGTCCCTAGGTGAGAGCAAGCCCCTTTCGCTGCCCTTTTTTGCCCTTGATTGTCGGCACTGGGCCCGGTGCCCATTTCACCCCTTTGCTTTCCTGGACCTGGGTCTGCCGAAATTTTTGGCCCTCCCCTGGTATCCACATAACCTTCCCTTGACCCGCCTGGAGAAGCCCCTACTCACTCTTGGTCTGGAGAGATTTCCCAAGGATCCAATTGGGTTCCAAAACTGACCCCGGGTCCTACAAAGTAGGGGGATGCAAAAGGGAGAATTCGTTTACTATCCCCCGGCCCTCCTGGCCCATTCTCCTGGGCTTCCGTGGCTGAAACCCCACGCCCGTGTCAAATTGGCAGCCGGGGAAGCCCCTGAGTTGGGGTTGGGAGTTTTTCAGTCTGGGCTGTTTGGTGGCATTCGCCGGGCTTCCCCGTTTTTTTGGGGGGTCCCCAAAAGCCTTAGGGGCCCTTCCTGCACCATCCCAAGCTTCGAGATGTCTTCTCAGAAAAAGCTGGACGTTGCCCCCCCCAAATCGCCCTACATGTCCTATAATCTTCTCCCCGGGGAGTTCCTCCTGTGGCGGGTTTCCCCCCTGTCGGTCCCTGGCCCTTTGGATGTCTACAAATATCAAGGAGAATCCCAGAGGGGTTTATCCAAGTCCTCCTCTCCACCCGGGGGCCGGGTTCTTCTTCGTGGTAAGGGGCGGAAGCCTGCTCCTTGCTAGACTATCGGGCTCAAAAAGACACGGTAAAAGAACCGCTATCCCCTCCCTTGATCAGGAAACTTTTTGACCGTCTACGAGGTGCCAAAGGTCTTTACTAAAACTGGCCCTACGGGGGGCTTATAACCTCTACGGTACATGGGGGACAATGGAAGACCGCTTTAAAAAAAACCCGCGACGGGCACTTCGAGTACCGGTCATCCCCTTGGGTCTCAATGCCCCGGCCCGCTTCCAAGAGTTCTCAAGACATCTTCCGGGCCTCCTGTAACATGCGTGGTTGTTACCTTGACGCATTCTGGTTTTCTCCCCGACCTTAAATCCCTCAAGTTCACGTGGCCAGGTCTCAGACGTCTAAGGGCCCCGCCTCTATGCCAAATTGAGAAGTGCCAGTTTCATCAGCAGAGCCTACCTTTCCTCGGTACATCTTTCTGAAAAAGGGCCCTACAGAGGCCCCCGCGAAGTTGTTCCCTTCCCTACAGGGGCCGCGCCCCGGGGGTCTCTGACCCAACAAAAGTTCCTGGGGTTCGCCAATTTTACAGGAATTATACCACATTTTTTCTCGCGGGTTCCCCCATAGTGGCTTTAAACCCAAAAAAAACACAAACCTAATCTGCCCCACCAGCGGCAGGGGAAGCCTTCTCTAATTAAAAAAGTGCCTTTGCCTCGGGCCCCAGTGCTCTCTCGGCCCGTACTGAACAACCATTTTTTTTGAGGGTCGCCCTCCCCGGTGGGGGCTGGGGCCTACTCTCCCAGAAAGGGCCCCAAAGGCAAGACCCTCACTTGGGGTTTTTTCTAAAAAATTTTTCCTCTGGAAAGGAACTACTCCCTCGGGACCCGGGAAATTGCTGGCCATCAAGCTGGCACTGGAAGAATGGAGATATTCTTGGGGGGGGGCCGTCACCCGTCCCAGATTTACCACCATAAAAAACTGCTGTATCTCCAGACTTTCAACGCTTAAAATTCCCCCCAGGGTGTTTGGGCTTCTTCTTCTCCCGGTTTAATTTTCCATTATTTGCCCTGCGGAAAAAAAAATGTCAAGGCCGACCCCCTCTCCCGTGCTTCGGATGTGACTGGAGAAGGGGTCCACTCCACGGACATTATCCCCCCTGAACGGCTCTTCGGCCGACCGAAAGATCTAAACGCATTCCCCCCGGCAAGACATACTCTCCCCCCTCTTTTTGGAAAAAGGATATTGTCATGGGTTTATTGCTCCCTTAGGCGGGGCACCCCGGGTGCAGAGGTCTGCTCTTCATCTCTCGATTTATGGTGGCCGAGCCTAGCCCAGGATGTTGTGGTTCGTGGGGCCTGCATTCTGTGCCGGAACAAATTTCCTCGTCTCAAAGCGGCAGGTTTTTCTCTTTCCTCACCTATACCTAGCTGCCTTGGCCCATGTGGGGATGGATTTTATTAGGACTCCTCCCCGCTGGCAAACACCGTGATCTGGGTAGTTACAGACCCGGGTTTTTAAAATTCCTTCTCACTCGCCGGCCTCCCCCGCTCCCGCCCTTGCCATTATTTTTTCTCAATTTTTCGGGGTGATGGGTCCTCGCACAAGTGGCCGTGGCGTTCAATTTGGGTTTCCCAATTTCTGCCGCTCCTCTGTAACCCCACAAATGAAAACTGGACTTTTCTTCAGCCTACCCCCCCCCCCAGTCCAATGAGAGGTAGAGAGAGTAAACCCGACCCAGGGTTGCACCCGCGCCCCCTTTTTTCCCACCCAGGGTTTATTGGTCCAGCTTGTTGGGGGCCCGGTTTTTGTATAACTCATTGGCTGGGGTTGCTGGAGCTGCTCCTTTCTTTATTGTTACAGGGGACACCCTGCCCCACCCCTCCCCCTTTTGTGCCCCGGAGGTCCCCGCTGTGGAAAAAGGGGTCCAGGGCCTGACAGCTATCTGGAAACAGACTCCCCCTTTTCCCATCCGGCCTCCGCCCCCACAAGGCCCCAAGCCGACAAAAAGCAAAAAACCTCCGCCAACCCTTTTGCCAGGTGGGGCAAGGTGTGGTTGAGCTAAAAATATACGTTTCAAGGTTTCCCCCTTAAGCTGGGCCCCCGGTTCCTGGGGCCATTCGAGGGATCAAGCCATTAACCCCTAGATACAAGCTCCGCCCTTTCCCCCCTATGGGGGCCCGAACTCCCTTTCCCTGTCTCCCCAAAAAACCGGTCATCCCTTAATCGCTTCTTCGGGTACTTTCTCTTCCCATCCTGAGGGCCCATCCACCCCATGGCTTTACGGTAAAGGAATTTAGATAGAGACGGTCAGAGGGAAGCGGTTTTTTCTCATTTATGGGAAGGGGGTTTGGGGGGCCCCAGGGAGGGTCCTGAGAGCCAGAGACAATATTTGGATCTGGGGCATAATTCAGAGGTTCCCCCCAGCCCAGAAGGAGGGGGGGGCCCCGGGGGGGGGGGGGACGCCCCCGGGGGGCCCGCGACCCCCGTTCCCCGGGGGCGGGAACCTGGTCGCCGACGAGCGGCACCGCCGCCCCCCCTGTCGGGCGGTGGGCGCCTCACCCGGCGGCCGGTCCTCTTTAAACCGGCCCCCGCTCCTGTTGCGGTCTCGTCCTTTTGGGGGGGCGCGCGTCCCCGACATCAAGGGGCGCGGCGCGCCCCCACTGCAGTTTAAAAGGGCCCCTGCACCCGGGAATTGGGTATTGCCGGTCCTGACCATTTTGCCTGCCCCTTCGGGGGTGTTGCCAGACTTTAGTGCCATTTCGCCTTAGAGAAAGCGTTTTTAAGCCCTTTTTCTGACTTCCGGGTACCGTACCATTAGCTTCCGTTCCTCACCCCCGCATCTTGCCGCCTGCCCCGACCCACGCCTGTCCCCGATACGAGCCTGCCTGACGATTCTGCACCCCTTATACCTTGGCGCCACCGCAAGAAATCACGTTTGGGGTAAGACTGGTAGATCCCCCCGCAGCAAGTCCATCCCGCTTTGGGGCGGCTTGGTGAAAGCCGGGAACCCACTTAGTTTTGTTCCCTGGCGTGGCTTACACCATCGCTTTCGGGGGTCCAGTGGGTCCACTTCTATCCGGGTACGTGAAAAGGACCAAAACTGACCCCCTTTTATACTCATTTGTAAAGGATCCAGTCGAGTATGTACCCCTTAATCACCACCTTTGTTTTCTATCACTGGACATTACCAAATTTCAAAAAATTTTCCCCCCGTCCAAACATTCTCTTTTTTTTTCCAAACCCTTTTATGTGGAAAAGTATCAAAAAATTTAGAAAAAACCCCCATATGACATCCAATACCCCACCCCCGGGCCAGTTAGAAAAAACCTCCCCACAAAACTGATGAGATTGTTTGACAGGACGAGCCTTTTTCAAACCCCAAAAACCG
>JAODAL010040220.1:0-37117 GCA_025379985.1 Phyllomedusa bahiana
GTTTTTGACGGGGGGCCTGGCGAAAGGCTATGTGAAGAGCCGCAGCGAGCTCGGCGTCGGGGGAAATGGCTTCAGCGATTTCGGCACAGCGGGTGTCGCCGCTCTCCTCCTCAGCTCTCCCCCAGCAGTCCGCAGGCGATGGAGGCAGGGCCGCAAGATGGCGCCGGCAGAGCCGCGTGGCAAGGCGTCAGCAACGTCCAATGCACCCCGAAGTTAATATAATGGGCGCAGCCGGGTTCTGCAGGTTCAATTCGGAGCAGGTGAGTAAGAGGGACCCTCCTTTGTAAAAAGTGTCGTAGTTTGTCAGGTCTCAGCTAATTTAGCCCCATTAGAAGCTCCCGAGCTTGAAGAGCTCCTGGATTAAGCGGCCATCTCAGTTGGGCTCAAGACACGCCCCGAAGGTATTTCTTGAGGATAAGGATCTGGGAAACTTTCCTCAGCTCAATAATGATAATATGTGGGTCAACAGCCTGCTGTTTTTTACAGATCTCTCTGTTTATATTAATGAACTGAACTTAAAGTTACAAGGTTTGGGCAAAAGTATTGACGTCATGTTTGAATACATAAAAGCTTTTGAAAGTAAAGTTAAAAATTTCAAGCGAGATGTAGAAATTAAAACTTCTAAGTATTTTCTTTGAGTTATAAAATATTTTGAGAAGGCCAGTGCAGCTGTACAAAATGAAATGGAGTCCTTGCATATAAAGTACCAGCATGTTTTAGACCCATTACTTGACCAGTTCAGTGATAGATTGAATCAATTTAGGAGCCTAGAACAGACCATGAAAATAATGATGTATCCTGATGTAATAGTCTGCAGTAGTTTGGAATCCAATGGTTTCCAATGGATGCAAATTGATGATTTGGAGATGCAACTTGCCGAATTTCAAGACCGCACCTGGACTCAGGTATTTGTCGATTTGAGGTTAAAGCTAGAGAATCTGGAAAGGTGCGGCTTGGAGAATAAAGAGGAGTGCCACTCCAAACAGGAAATTTGGAGTGCCTGGAAGCGATTACCAGACACTTTTAGCACCATGAAAAATAAAGCTATGGCTTTACTCACAATTTTTCCATCTACGTACTTTTGTGAGACCTTATTCTCAGCATTAAATAATATCAATGTTGGGGGTATTGTTTGTTTGTATCTATTAATCTGAAAGCACTAATAAAAATAACGTTAAAAAAAAATAATAATATCAAAACCAAGAAAAGAAACAGATTGACAGATGAATTTAGTAGCGCTTGCTTGGGCTCGAAGCATACAAAATAGAAACCTTCAATTGAACGATTTAGCCAACGAAATTCAGCAACAAAAAAGTCACTAATATAGGTATTAGGATGAAAAATGAGCCCTAAAAATACGTGCTTTCTCAGCACCAATCCATTCTGATGATATAAGAAATTACATTTTATGTATGATTTGTTCTTTCAGAATAAGATTGCATCTATTATAAACATAAAGATGAGCAATGTTTGTGAGCTCATACCATAATGCATATATATCTGTGATGTATTAAGAGTGATATCTGATGTCTACAATAAAGCTTTGAATTTGAAAGAAAAAAAAAGTCACTAATAGGGTGCTTTCACACAGCGCAGTTCTTGGTGCAGATTTAACTTCACTCGCTCCAATTAAACTACCTTTATTGCCAACAATCTTCTTGCAGTTGTTTAAATTGTTCCGACAAGTGTTTCAAGTAAGTAATCAATGACTGTGTTTGAAGTCTTGTGGGTTACAAACACACTAATTGATGACTCACTTTCCAAACAGTTTAGAGAAGTGAAAGAAGCTTGCTGGTAGTAAAGGCAGATAATTGGAGCGCAGTTAAAACTGCGCTTTGTGAAAGCACCCATAGGCAAGTTAAAGAATTCCCCCTCCCCCTCACTTATTCACGGCACCCCACACAAGTTCAATAATATCAAGACCAACAAAAGAAAGCGACCGACGGATGGACAAAGAAGTCACTAAGCAGGTAAATTCAATAATTACTTAAGTTTAAAACCAGTTACATATTACAATATACATTTTGTTACTTAAACTAAAAAATATCGCAAAATTATGTTTTTTTCTCTCGAAGTGACACACCACCCGAGTTATGCTCGGTTTTTTGGCAAATTTTGACACACCAAGCTCAAAAGGTTGCCCATCACTGATCTAGTCACATAATCAGGAGCAAATTGTGCCTTTCAACATTTGGCTTAGTAATTCTATTCTGACCTCTGGAACAATTATTAAGAATGCAAACCCAAAAAGTGAACCTCTGTCCCTCGGGGAAAGACCCCAGCCAGTGATTCCAGCTGGTGAGTTCTGTACCCCTCTGATGACCGGTGGGGTTTGTGTCTTAAAGATGCCGTTTGGGCGATTGGGTCGCTCCTCCTCCTTCTCTTCCTCCAACAAAAAATTGCTTGTGAAATCGCTTGCGGGGTCAGAATTCAACCTGTCCTATCTCTGATGAGAGCAGATACAGACCAGCACCAACTGATTTTTTTTCTACATTAGAATTGAAATCCTGTGATCTTATTGGTGGTTGCTTAGCGGGGGCCATTATGATGGATTCTCCAGCAAAGTTAACCCCTTAAGCACCAGGCCTGAAAAGGCCATAATGACCAGCTACATTTTTTAGTTTTTGACTCATTTCAAAAGTGGTAACTTATTTTATTATTTTTTTATGATGCAGTGGTATGCAGACTTGATTTATGTGGGTGAAGTCATATTTTTGGGGGGGTGTAGTTTTATTTTTAAATTAAATTATCTGGAATTTTTTAAAAAAAAAAATTCTTGGCGCATAAACAGAAAAAAATTTTTGTTCCATTCTTTTTAAAAATTTTTTTACCTTTTATAATGAAAAAACTTTTTAAGATTTTTTACAGGGTTTCCGGCAGGTGGGTCCCTCTTAAAGGGGCGAGGTTTTTTCGAACGTTTTAAGCCAGGACGTAGTAGTAGACCTGTCTATGTGGGTTTTTAAATCTGGGGGTGTGGGATGCTTTTTAAAAAAAACTTTTGCACTATTTTTGTTGATTAAAAAAGCTGTTTTTACGATATCGCGGCAATTTTGGGGGTTTAAAACTGTAAATACAGCTTTGCACGGGGGTATGACGGGTTTTTTTCAGCTCAAAGCACTTAGAAAATAGCTCTGTTCATACATGCCCCCTAGTGCTTATTATTACTCATTTTAAAAGCCATTAACATATTGAACCTGTTTGGCCCAGTGTTGAACTATTGATTCATTGTGGGAATAGACCCTCTCCTGTTATTATGGACGTTACTTCTCTACATGTGACGTTACTGTATATCATGGTCTTATTAAGGATGTATGGAGTGAGCAGGAGCTGATACCTAATCCACATCGTGAACTCTTTAAAAACATAAGCACCTCATAACAATGCAGCTGTTTTTTTTCCTGTTCCATCCCACATAGAATTTTTCTTGGGTTTACCAGTTAATTGGATGGTACCATTAAAAACATTAAAAAATATGAGTTACCCCCCAAAAAATCAAGCACATAAGGATTTGTCAATTGAAAAATGCAAAAATGTATGGCTCAAGGTAGGTGAGATGGAGAAAGCCAACATTGTTACAATTCACTGCATCTGAATATAACTTAAAGGCTATGTTCACACGGCAATTATTGGGACATATCTCGCCCCGTATTTTGCGCCGTACTGCGTTCAATACGGGGCGAGATACATCCCAATAATTACGGTAATCCACAGTTCTCATAGAGATCTATGGATTACGTCTCCTCTACCCGCTCGCACAATACGCCGAGCGGGGAGGAAAGTGACTTGTCAGTTATTCACGGAGTAGGCCCCCCTCCCAAGCACACGGCATACGTGTGGGCAAAATACGTCCCGCAATTATTACTGTGTGAACATAGCCTAATAGTGTATTGTATGAAAATGTTCATAAAGGGGAAGGGGGGCACTCATGAAATCTTTGCACTGGGCCCACCAGTTAAAACAGTCCTGGTAATGTCCTTAAAAAATAAATAAAAGGATGTTTAAAAATGATACCAATATAAATTAGCCATATGATAGATGTTAAAGGGGTTTTGCCACGATGTAATGTTGACGTTGGATCCTCCAAAATGGGTATTTAATCACTTTTCTAAATATATGTCATTATAAAAAGTGAAGCCTGTGAGAGCTACAGCATTGCTCAGTCCCCCTTAGTTTCCCGGGAAAGTTTACATTAGACACGACCAGGACACTGACAGGAGCTGATCTGGCCACGCTTGCGTGTTTGCACTTCTTATCTGATGACAGGGAACATGAAGGAGCTTGCAAGGGGCTGGAAAGTGCAGTGTATGAGTCTGTCTGCTGTATAGAAAATCCACTGGTTGTAATGTAATTATTTGAGTAAACGTTGCAGAAGTCCCTCCTTCCTCACTCTGCTCACCCCCTCCCTCTCACCCCTGCAGCTGTTCAGGACTCAGCATGCTTTGTTTATCTTCTTTCCTGAGCAGATAAGAGGTAAGGAACTCACTTCATGGCAAAACCCCTTTAAGTATTATCTGTTCTTTGTACTGACTCTGTCTAAGAGGAGATACATGCCACATTTCTGTATTGCTAATGCTATTTAACCCCTTAACGACCCTGGGCGAATTAGTACGTCCCAGGGCCGCTAAAGGGCTTTGCTGGGGGATCGCTCCGCGACCCCCCCTGCAAAGCCGGGGGGTGTTAGCGGGTTTTCGGCGCTAACACCCGGCAGTAACAGCGCCGGCGGGTGGCTCGAACCCGCTGGCGCTGTTTAAACCCATTTTAGACACCGCGGCAAAAATGGCCGCGGCATCTGAATGAACGCCAATCGGTGCCGCGCACCATCGTTAGGTCATCGGCATTTGCTGCGCCGATCCGACGACCTGGCATGGTGGTGGGGAGCCTTGTGAAGGCTCCCGTCACTTACACTGGGGTTTGCCCCACTTCACCCCGAGCAGGAAGTGGGGAAACCGCCATCTTTTTTCCCCCAAAAGCATTCCCTATGCATGTTGGTTGTATTAACAATCCGCCCCCTAGGGTCAAGCACCTAGGGGGCAAAATGTTACAGTAAAAAAAAAAATTTTTAAAAAGTACAAAAAAAAAGTATTAAAAGTTCAAATCCCCCCCCTTTCCCCCACTTTACAAAAAAAATCATTAAATAAAAAAAAAGTACACTTTTTGGTATCCCCGCGTCCGAAAAAGTGCGATCTAAAAAAAATATAACATCATTTATCCGGTCGCTGAACCCCGTAGAAAAAAAAAATTCCCAAACGGAAAAAATTTGCGTTTTTTGGCATTTTAGGGCACTCAAAAAATGGAATAAAAATGATCAAAAAAGTGAAAGCTTTAAAAATGGTAGCGTAAAAAAGTAACTCCACCCCCCAAAAATTCCCCCCCCCCAATGACGCCCGTAGGTGTTAGCAAAAAATTTTTTTGGCCGACAAAAGGGGCCCCTTTTGGGCAAAAAAATTCAAAAAAGAAAATGTTTGGTTTTTTTTTTAAAGGTCCCAAAACACTAACGGAAACCCCCTACATGTTTTGTATTGCCGGAGGCGTAACAACGGGAAATACAGAAAAAACTTTATTTTTAAACCGAAGATTGAAAGCCGTAAAAGGGCAAAACCCCCGCAAAAATGGCAAAAAATAAATTTTTTTTCACAATTTGTCCCATTGGAATTTTTTTTGCGGTTTCCAGTTTTTCTATAGTATGTGAATAACACCATTAGAAAATACATTTGCCCCGCAAAAAAAAAATTTCCCCTCATGTGTTTATGTGGGTTGGAAAAAAATAAAAAGTTTTTGGTTTGGGGGGAAGGCGAGGGGGGAAAAAAAACAAACGTTCCCAAAAAAAAACCCCCGGGGCCCCTTTTGGGGGTTTAATTTGTACTTCCCAAGTGTATACTTTTACACAGATGCCTCTGATGGATCCCCATTTTTTGGATCGGGTCACCTAAAAGGGCCCCCTTTTTTAAAAAAAACTTTAACATTTAAAATTTTTGTTTTTTTGCCCCCTTTTGTAAAAATTAACGTGGGTTTACCTCTGCTATTCTGAATTTTTTTTTTTTCTTTATCCAGCCAAACAGGGGCCCAAAAAAGGGATAACAAAAAGGGTTTATACCATTAACTTGGTGTGTACCTAATCTTAGAAGCGAAAAAATTTTTGTCTTTTTTGAAAAAGGGAAATTTTTTCCAAATTTTTGCAAAAAGTCTTCTTTTTTTTTTCACCAAAATCGTTTCGACCAAAATGTAGCATCACTAACTTTAAGTACAGTTTTTCACAGAAAAAGGTGAGAAATGTCTTTTTCGGAGGGGGGGGGGGGCTCCCTTTGGCCCTCCCCTTCTTAGAAACTCGGGGGAATCCCCCTTTCTTAGAAGGCTGGGGTTTTTGATGCTTTAAAAGCAGCGACCCTGAGGGTAATAGCAGGAAAAAAAAGCCCCCCCAATTGTTGCCTGATGTTTAACCACTTTTTTTGCAGGGACTGCATTTTGTTCCTCTTCTGTATTATTTTATACCCTGCGAAGGGTTTTACCCAATGATCGTGCCCCTACTGGTAAGTATCCTGGGGGGACTCAATTTTTGAAACTATGAAATATATACAGGATGTTAAAATTTTTTTGTAACAATCACATGTCTTCGGGCCCCCACTTGGGGGCCGTCCGGGGGGACTTCTGCTCCCGGATCGCCGCCCTTGGGGGTTTAACGGATGGCCGGGCCCACAAGGCTTTGGGTTAAATGGCCTCAACCAGCTTTATTCAGGAAATTTCAAACAAAAATAAATTTATAAACGGAAAAACCCCAGGCCCTCTGGCCCCAAATCACAAATGTAGGCCCCTTTCTATATGTGGCCTGGACCTAGCGTCCAAATACCCCCAAAGCCCCTCAGGTCACCAGCCTCAGGGTTTCCGGGCCCTTCTCTCAACCCCTGGGGCAAGAGCTTCCCCCAGGCTCTGTGCTCCAATTTTCCCGGGTAGCGGGCCACGCCCCCGATCACTTGGAGGGACAGGCTTTTTATACCCAAACCCAGGGGACTGGAAAAAACCGAATGGAACCTGGAAAATTTGGGGGCCCCCCCCCCCCCCCGGGGGGGGAACAGCCCCCCAAACCATCTGCAGCGGTTCCGGGGAACCCCAACCCAAAATGGCTGGATGTCAGCCATGCTTTATACGCTGTCAGAAACCCTTGTTTTTGTGACAGATAAAAATTGGCTCCCCCCACCAACCCCAGGCTCTTGGTGGCACGTCTTTACCAGGACGGACTCCCCCTAGTGGAAAAGACAGGCCAACAAACCTGTTGTCACTTTTCACAATTTTTTTTAAGATATTTGTTTTTTTGGGAGCCCTCGACTTACATCTTTCCCGTCTTAAATCTGTCCCCTATTTAAAAAACGGGATTTTTATGGGGGTATGCTGGTCCCTTTGGGGTATTTCCCAATTTTCCCACAGCAGATAGTAGATTTTGGAATGATAAGTTCCGGCATGCCACAGCGCCTTTGAAGCAAAAAATAAAGGGGGGAATCTTAACGGGGTGGGCCAGACGTAAAATTTTAAAACTTTTCCCCCGGGCCTACCCAAACTAAAAAAAAAAACCTTTTTGTGCTGGAGTTACTTTTTTTTTAAATATCCCTTGTTCCGTTTTAGTTTCAAATTCAATTTAAAGAACAAACCTACATTCCAAACCCTTTTTGAAACCCCGGGGACTGTGTTTATATTTTAAAGAAATAAAAAATTTTACATTTTTCAAAAAACCCTATCTTTTGCTTTTTTCAAATAAAAAAAAAAAAGGTGGGGGGTAAAATAAAAATTAAATAATCTTTATTTTTATAGTCAAAATTATTTTTGCGCATTTTACTTTTTTAGAGGGTATAAGTACAGACAAGAAAAAAAAACATTACACGTATAAAGCTATTTCGATCAGACATGGGGTTGTGGGGGGCCCTGCCCCCAAGGGGCTTCCCAATCTTTTGGGGGTTTGTGTGAGTGAGAAAAAGGGTTGAGAAGGGCTCAGTTTACAATGGTCCACCCATGTTTTCATAAATATGGGGTAGTGTACACAAAAGTGGATGAACCTGCCACCAAGACCCCAAACAACTAAAATTTAAAAATTTTAAATGCCCGTGAGTGCCCAAGTCCAGGGGGGAAATGATGAATGAGTTTGACAGAAAAATTAGGGGGGGGGGTTTAAAGTTAGGGAAACTTGGTAGGCCTGCCTAATACAAAAAGTTTTTTTTTTGGGGCAAAAGAAAAAAGGGTGCCATAGCGCAAAAATTTTAAAAAATAGAAAAAAGTAGTGTAAATGTAATGGGGGAAACATTTTGGATAAGTTTCTTTTTCTTTCTCCATGGAAAGTGCCTTTTACTAACAAGGGTATCTTTTGTATGGAAAAATACTTATTGTTAACCGGTTACTACAAAAAATTACCAATATCTTTTTAGAGAAACTAGGTTAAAAAAAAACATTCTAGATCCACAGAAGTACAAATGTTATCTTATTTATCTTATAAGGGATTTTTGCCACGATGTATTGTTTACGTGGGATCCTCCGAAAATGGGTATTTAATCACTTTTCTAAATATATGTCCTATTACAAAAAAGTGAAGCCTGTGAGATGCTTACAGCATTTATCAATCCCCCTTAGTTACTGAAAGCTGCATTAGACACGCCAGAGGAGCTGGACAGTCGGCGAACTTGTGTGAATCAATTCTATCTGAAGACAGGCAAAATGTATGAGCTTCAAGGGCTGGTAGAAAGAGCTGTGTTGAGCCTGTGTCTGCTGTATAGAGAATTAACTGTTGTAAAGTTATTTTTCAGTTAAAGTTTTGAGACGTTCCCTTATACCTCATCTCTGCTCAACCCCTCCCTATCTCCTGCTGCCTTCATGACTTTCAGGCATTCTTGGTTTATATTCTACTCCCGTGCTGATAAGAGGTAAGTAACTCAAGTCCTGGCAAAACCCCTTTAAGGTTGTTACAGAGTCATCTCCACAAATATCTATCTAAGTAGCTGCTGGAAATGAACATTTTCTGTTTTTTTCTAATTACTTTACATGAACTTCGTGGCCAGCCTCCAGAGCGGGGCACGCACTGCCAGAGTCGTGTTGTGGTAAAATATGGGAATTGCCTTTAGGAATTTAACATTTATATTGACAAGAAATCCTGCAATGACCAGTTACAACCACAACATCTTCTGTCTTTTGTTACATGTTGCCATTCTGATGGAAGAATATTGGATTGTAAAGATATGTTTTATTTTGGTGTTGCTGAGGCGTCTCCTGTATGTCTATGGAAGTAGAGAATGCTCATGCATGAGTCTGGATATTCTACTCAGTGCCCTCATCAGGGAGAACATTATCCCATACCATCACACTGAGAGCCCAATACGTGTTGCGTTAAACATGAAAAACACAAAGTAAGGAGAGTTAAAATATATTAAAATTTTTATTGTGTGTTGTTGTTATTCGTTACCTCCCATCATTCACGAAGAGCGTACAGCAACACTCAGGGCAGGAAAAAACCCCAGTGGAGGAAACCTGCAGGGAAACCATGGCTGCATCACCCTTCCTCTGGGCAAACTAAGGGAGGTAACGCTATATAATGTGTAAGATCTAAATGTGTGTGTGTATGTGTGGGTTGGCACGTATGAGTTTACTCCCCGCTCAGTCATTGAGGTCATCCATAGGGTCTTCTTCAAGCAGCAGCTGATCCTGGTTAAGAATGAACATATAGGAGAAAACATTCATCAACATAATAATGATACATAACACAGCTACATTTTGTGTTTAACAGATATCCATTGCCTTAAATGGGATGTCCACCTCCCCTTTTTAAATGGGTTTTCTCACCATGCAGTTTGACAGCCTCAGGCAGCTTTTTTATCCACTCTGTGCTCTCAGGTGTGGGTGGTCCTATAGCAATGACTAGACATTTTTAGCTTTTCTGTATACAGCAGAGAGCTCACAAAGATGTCAGGCAGAGATTTAAGTTTCATTAACAAAAGCTAACATATGCTCCGACGGAATGAATAAGCAATTGCTTAATCTGATAAAAAATAGCTATTCTGTTAGTGATACCGTATATCATCGTGTATAAGCCGACCCGAGTTTAAGCCGAGGCACCTTAACTTTTGCACAAAAAACGGGACAGCTTATTGACTAGAGTATAAAGCTGAGGATGGAAAAGCAGCGCTATGGTTAATTTCACAAATAAAAATGAATACCAATAAAAATTACATAAGCAGTTTAATGTCGATCTTAGGCAGATATAAGCAGGTATAGGCGTTAATGTCCCCATAGACCAATATAGCAGGGCTAGGAGTTTAATGTCCCCATAGACAATACTAGGCGGTATATGTCCCCTAGGTAGGTTATAGGCAGGTATATGTCCCCCTAGGCAGGTATAGGTCTCCATAGGCAGGTTATAGGCAGGTATATGTCCCCATAGGCTGGTTATAGGCAGGTATATGTCCCCATATGCCGGTTATAGGCAGGTATATGTCCCCATAGGCAGGTTATAGGCAGGTGTATGTCCCCCTAGGTGGTTATAGGCGGATATATGTCCCCCTAAGGAATGGTTATAGGCAGGTATAGGATCCACATAGGTGGGTTATAGGCAGGTATAGGTCCCATAGGTGCTGGTTATAGCAGGTATATGTTCCCCTAGGATGGTTATAGGGCAAGCGTATAGGTCCCATAGGCTGGTTATAGGCAGTTTTATGTCCCATAGGATGGTTATTAGGCAGGTATAGGTTCCCATGGGCAGGTAATAGGCAGGGTTTTAAAAAAAAAACAAAAAAAAAACCCACTTACCTCGCTCCCCGCCGCTCCGCCTTCCGGGTGTTCCGCTCCGTCTTCTCGGCACAGAGCGCGTGATTCCATCAGGCCGCGCACACAGCGTGATGACACACACTGCCTGTGCCGAAAACTCCGGACGAACGCGAGGTCGGATTTTTCAGCACAATTTTTGTGCTGATAAATACTTGGCTTGTTTCGTGTATATAGGTTGAATTTAGTCCTGCGCTTTTTTCTGTCCATAGTGTACATTTTCTCCTGTTCTGTCTAACAGTAAGGAGATTATGGTCATAAGCAGAGAAACCTGTGTACACGCTGAGTGATAAAATCTTCTTTATCTACCTGATTTAAGGTAAGTCTTAAATACTCCCTTTTATTTGGATTAAGTTTAAATTACCTGTCCTATTACATGTTGAAAGCTTATGTTCTGTGTGAGAAAACCCCTATTAATAGTAGCCATGGAGCTGAGGGCTGGGAAGAAATTAAAAGGAAACTGAACCCTGAACAGCGATTCATTCCAGTGTTGAGACTGCTGCTCCTCTCTGCCGGTCTTCTGGCTTTGGCCGGAAGACAACAGAACACCAGCAGAGAGGACAGTCAAATGTCCCCTTGGAAGCAACCACAGTTCAGAGGCGAGTACTGTTCTTTCTTTTTTCTTTTTGTCCACAGCCCCAGCTCCATGAGAGCCATTAGAAAGGGGGAAGTGGGCAGCAAGTGGTTTTACTATGTAGCATTAACCTTTCACCTCACCTGTGGTCATTTTCAGCCAATGTCCGTCTACGATGTTCCCGGGTCCACTGCTGTGTCCATCCGGCTTGTACGGACACAAAATGATGTTTTGCAGCGGGCACAGGACAGCGGTGTTCCCCATGGGCCGTGGGCCTTGAACTCCTGAAAGCTCCTCTTGTACAAACGTATAGCCCAGCTGTGATGGAGCCGCCTGTTCCTCATTCACGCCCAATGGAAAGGGTCTTGTGCCATGATCTAGAAAAAGATAAAATGTGAGTGAACTTTGTATTCCTAGGGCAGACTCTTAACCCAAGATTGCATTTTTTCTGTGTTTTTTTCCCCTCCTATATTGCTAACCAGATCACACGTGGTCCGGTCCACCCATGCTCGGAAACACATCTGGAGGAGCAACTGATTGCGCTTTTGGTTGAGTTCTTCTTTACGCTTGGCCCAGTTTCTTCCCAAGCCCCACACGTAGATGTCATCTTGGAAATCTTCATCCTCTTCAAACGCGTTTGCTAAAAAGCTGGAAACAAAGACAAAATCAAGAACACACGGCAGAGCAGTACTCGATATACATGAATATGCCACATGAAGATACTCACAGCGCTGCAAAGAAGTTCTCTATGTATTCCTCGGTACTCAGTCCAGCTCTCTTGAAATACACGAGGACCATGGCCAGCAGATACTAGTGGAAGAAAAGAAGGGATTACACTTTGGAAACAATGTTCTAGAACTTGTAGTGATTACTAGGTGTAAGAATGAGGGTCCAAATAAACTTAGTGTGGAAATATGATCTATGTTGTCAGTCACGTATCTCACTGGCTAGCTGTCCATTTACTTCATTACTATAAAAATACCTTGTCCGAAATCCACAAGCAGATGGCAAAAAGCGCTGGATGTAGTCATCATCTAGGAAAAAGTGGAAAATTGTTTTTTTTTTCAATTCAAAATAGTTCCTGAATGACAAAGATTTAAAAGGGAGTAGTCTAACTTTAGTTTCCCCAGGCACAGCATTGCACATATAGCTGAGGCTCTGTCCGGTGCTGCTGCCCAGTTCCATTCACTTGAATGTAACCGAGCAACAGCAAAATGCCCGATCAGGAGTCACCACAACCATATGTTTGGCATTGTGAGAGGGGACACAGTGAAGGGAATGAGATTGTCACTGCAAAACTGCAGCCCCTTCACTAAGCCAGTAGATGGGTGCTGAAGAAGTCAGACTCCACCAGTCACATAGGATAAAGCAGTGAATCTTACCAAGCAGTTTAAGGAAAGCCAACCGTTCTTCTGGCTGCAGGGTGGGGTCCTTCCCCCTCTAGCTGTAGCTCTCTAGAGGGTTGTTCAGGGCCCTGTTATAAAAGACATAGATAACCCAGTCAAATATCCACTCTATGAATACAGACAGGTTTTTCGCAAAAAGTTGACAAAGAATGAGAAAAAATGGAAAAAAATGACACATTTCAATAAAAGGAAAATATAAACCTTTTCTTTGGGGGTTGGAACTAACAGCTTAGAAGAGGGAACCATCGGCGTATAACTCATAAGTTATGTGCTATAAAAATCGTATAGGACAATTTGTGACTCTAAGTCAATGTATTATATTAGTGGTGACTGTACTGATTCTAGAAGATATAGAATCTTGCACTTACATCTCTTCTTCATAATGAGCCATCAGCTCTCTCTTCCTTTTACTGGCCATCTCCTCTTTTTCCTCGATACCTTAAAGAGAAGGGAATTATTCCATGAACATTTGGGAATGTGGCTTCTCCTAACGAAGATATTGCAAAGACTTCTATGCGTACGGACAAGTACTATGAGCACCAAAACTGACTTTTACTACAGTGGTGTATCTAATGGGGATTAAAGAGATAACTGTCATACTCTGGATCTGGTTCATGAGGTGCCCCAAAACACATCTGCCACATAAGAAGTCACCAGTAATATGAATGGCACATTGGAGGCCCATAGGCTTCAAGTAACACTCTATGGGCGACATGTATGAAACTTGGCGCATCAAGACCATTTTTCCTGTCTTTTTTGTGAATGTACAGTCATAAATGGCGCCTAAGGTTGGAGGTGCCTAGCGTATATGTGTGACGCTGCGGTACTTTAGCGCATTAGTAATGCGTCAAACATGTGTATACATGAATGCCAGAATTCGATAATGGCTGCTAAAATAGTTCATTGAAAACAGGATTTATGGCAAATGCTGTACTGCTTTCATTCATTTATATTCTGTCATTTAACGTTTAATTTTAGATGATATTAATTTTAAATACATTTTATAGTAGATAATTTTATATTTTGGGGATATTACAGAATTGATATTAATTTTATATTATATAATTTATTATTAAATGTATATAATTTCATTTTATATAGCTTAATAACGATCATAAATGACTTTTTATTATTTTACTGGTATACGTTGAGAATTTAAAGGGGCATTTTTGCCTATGGCAAATTGAGTTCCACTATGACTACTCAGACAGAACACATTTAAATGGGTGTGGCTGTGCAGTTACGCACCTAGTTTTTCTGACCCCCTCATAAATGTGTCTATTATGACGAATGTGGTGCGACATGCCTCCGCATGTTTGGAGCATTATAAAGTATGGAGTCTGGTGCACAGCGTGGCAAACATGACCAAATGAAGGCGCCGTACTTAAAAAAAAGGGCAGAAGGCTCACTCTTGCTGCATTTCTCGCCAGAACAGTGAAAATTAGCTGTTCGTACATATTGCCTATGAGTATGTTACCATGTTTTTCCCAAAAAATAAAGGCAAAAATGTTGATTTTTGGCATTAAGACGCCAATTTCTATGCGCATTATATTAGTGTGAATGCGCTGATTTATGAACTGCTCTAAAGCGGGTTTATAAATCAGACTTTTTCTAGCTCAGAAAACGTCATTCTGGCTCAGGTAAACCACTTTGAAAGTGATTTACCTGTTCCAGCGGTAATGTGCCTAGAATTGTCGTAATGAAGCCAAAAAATTATAGCTTCGTATGGTTTGTGCGCCCCGCCTCCACCCCCCCCCGCGATCGGGCACATTACAAAATGCCGCAGGTACTCTATAATGCGCCTGATATCGGTATACAGGCAATTTTAAACTATAAGGAAAGGGTCTGTGCTAGATGTCGGGCTGAAAAGACTTCGGGCGGACCATTTATAATGTCGCCCCCCAAATGTCTTATTTAATTTTTCCTCCCAAAGCCGCGCTATGTCTTATTTTCAGGGGCTGTTTTTTTTTATGAACAGAATTACATTTATTGTTGAAGAAAAAAATAAAAATTTTTAATTATGTGTCACCACAAAATCAGCATAAAAAAGCCAAAACTCTGAATTTCCATCAAGAAATTTCTTGGTGACTCATTTCCAAAAGTACAACAATTATTGGTACATTTACCGGTCGGTATTTATGAAAAAAAAACAACTTTTTCAAAAAACCCTCATTAGAGATGGGCGAAAACGTTCTAAAGAATTGGGGAAATTGTTTTGAATTTCAGGAAAAAATTCGGTTCTGACGAAGAAAAGTTTTGGTATTGGTGGGAACGAAACGGTTTTTTTTTTAAAATGTCCGGAGAACATGGCGTGACATGGAGCAGAGAACCCCGGGGGGAAGAAAGGGGAAAATCCTCTATGACATGTGCAGACTTTGAAGCCAATCAGTGCCCAGTGGGCTTCTGTGACGTTAAACAGCCCTATAAATACGGAAACGCCATCTTAAATTTCACACTTCTCACTTGTTGTGTCCTGTCATAAGCATCTGGCTGCTGCTGCTGCTTCACTATATCTCACTCTTTAGCAAAGATTTTTTTTTTTTTCCAGCTACTGGAGTGAAACACCTTCAGAAGTGTGTGTCATATCCACACTTATTACTCAACCAGCGTTATTTTTTTGTTTTAGTTTGTGGGATATTCTCCCTAAAGTCCAGGGTGGATGTACTTCTGCACTATACACGCCTGAATTCCATCTGGTTGTTCTGTACGGTATTTCATGCCCATGGCTTAATTTAACCTCTTCATTGTGGGGTAATTTGGACTAAAATACAGGGTGTCTGTTTTTTCTGGTCCCATATACGCCTAAATGACATCTGTTTTTTTCCGTAGGGTATTTCATACCCAAGGCTTAATTTATCCTCTTCATTGTGGGATAATTTAGATTAAAAATACAGGGTGTTGGTTTTTTTTGGTCCCATTACGCCTAAATTACATCTGGTTTTTCTGTAGGGTATTTCATACCCAAGGCTTAATTTAACCTCTTGATTGTGGAGTAATTTGGACTAAAATACAGGGTGTCTGTTTTGTTTGGGTCCCATATACACCAAAATTACGTCTGGTTTTTCTGTAGGATATTTCATGCCCAAGGCTTTTAAATTAACTTCTTCATTGTGGGGTAATTTGGATTAAAAAACAGGGTGTCTGTGTTTTGGTCCCATATACGCCTTATTACATCTGGTTGTTTGTACGGTATTTCTACCCAAGGCTTAATTTATCCTCTTCATTGTGGGGTAATTTGGACTAAAATACAGGGTATTTCTATTTTTTTTATCCCATATACGCCTAAATTACATCTGGTTGTTCTGTACAGTATTTCATACCCAAGGCTTAATTTAACTTCTTCATTGTGTGGTAATTTGGACTAAAATACAGGGTGTCTGTGGTCCATCTTGCCGCAGCAACAGCAGCAGCAGCCAGTGGCACGCATGCCATTTCAGCCAGTCAAGGCTCCACTACCTCTGCCGTAGTGAGCTGTTTGTCTTTGCCATCATCTACCGGTCCAGATGCTCCTGCTCCTCGCCACTCATGGCACCAGCAGTCGTTCACCAAGGCAATTGCCAAGAGACAGCAATATGCGTCCAACCATCCTAAGGTGCAGAAGCTGACCGTGCTCCTGTCCAAGTTGTTGGTACTGCAGTCCCTCCCTTTTCAAGTGGTGGACTCTGTGCCATTCAGAAAAAAATTCCAAACGGCAAAATTGCGTTTTTTGGTCATTTTACGGCACTCAAAAAAATGGAATAAAAATGATCAAAAAAGTTGCAAGCATTCCAAACTGCTAGCAAAATGGCGCCGTGGCGCAAATTTCAAAAATAGAAAATGTTTGGAATTTTTTTACGGTACCAACACATAACGGAAACCCTACATGTTTGATATTGCCGGAGGCGTAACAACCTGTAGAATACAGATAACACATTATATTTACCGAAGATTCAACGCTGTAAAAGCAAAACCCCCACAAACATGGAGAAAATAAATTTTTTTCACAATTTGTCCCACTTGGAAATTTTTTGCGGTTTCCCAGTATATTCTATAGTATAGTGAATAACACCATTAGAAAGTACATCTTGTCCCGCAAAATAAAAGCCCTCATGTGTCTATGTAGGTGGAAAAATAAAAAAGTTATGGCTCTGGGAAGGCGAGGAGGGAAAAACGAACGTGTCACCAAAAAAAAACCCCGGGTCCTTAAGGGGTTAATGTACATGCCAAGCTGTATACATTACACAGATGCCTCTGATGGATGCCAGGATTTGGCATCTGTCACCTATAAGGTCTCAGTTTAAAAAACATATACATTTGAAATATAGTTTTTTTTGTGCCATTGTATAAATTAACGTAGGTACCTCTGCTATTCTGAACTTTTTTTTTCATTATACCAGCCAAACAGAGGCCAAAAGGATGCACTAAAAGTATACCATTAACTTGGTGTGTACCTAGCCTTAGAAGCAGAAAAACTTTAGTCTTTAGAAAAGGCAATTGTTTCCAAATTTTTGCAAAATGTCTTCTTTTTTTTCACCAAGATCGTTTCGACCAAAATGTAGCATCACTAACTTAAAGTACAGTATGTCACAGAAAAGGTGAGAAATGTCTTATCGGAGGGGGGGGGGCTCCCATAGGCCCTCCCATTCTTAGAACTCGGTAATCCCACTACTTAGAAGGCTGGTGTCAGCTGCTAAATGCAGCAGACACCTGCAGATAATAGCAGGAAACAAAGCCTACTCTGTTGCCTGCTGTTTAACCACATAGATGCAGCGACTGCATCTTTGTTCACTCTTCTGCATTATTTATACCATGCAGAAGGGTGTACTAATGATCGTGCCACCTACTGGTCAAGTATCCTAGAGGGACTCAATGTGAAACGACTTACATCTGTCCCCTAGTTACAAACGGAGACTTATGGGGTATGCTGGTGCTTATAGTTCCATGTTCCACAGCAGATAGTAGATATGGAATGATAAGTTCCAGCATGCCACAGCAGCACATGAAGCGAAAATGAGGTGGAATCTTAACAGGGGTGGGCACAGACGTCAAAAATTTAAAAACTCTTCCCCGCACTATCCAAAACTAAAAAAAAAAAACTTTTGTGCTGGAGTTACATTTACTAAATATACCTGTTCCGACTTAGATACAAATTCAACTTAAGAACAAACCTACATTCCCTAACCTGTTTGTAACCCGGGGACTGCCTGTATATATATTAAGTATAAAAAATATTTACAGTTCAAATAACCTCTCTTTTGCCATTTTACAAATAAAAAAAAAAAAGGTGGGAGTACAATAATAATAATAATCTTTATTTATATAGTGCTAACATATTCTGCAGCACTTTACAATTTAGAGGGTATAAGTACAGACAAGGAAAACAAACATTACACAGTATAAAGCTACTTACAGATCAGACATGAGGCGTGAGGGCCCTGCTCCCAAGAGCTTACAATCTATTAGGGTGTGTGGGTGAGACAAAGGTTGAGAAGTGCTCAGTTTACAATGGTCCAGCCATGTTACATAAATATGGGGTAGTGTACACAAAAAGTGGATGAACCTGCCACCCAGACCACACAACTATATACATATAAGTGCCTGTGAATGCCCAAGTCCAGGAAGTGATGAATGAGTATGACAGAAATTAGGGGGGTTAATGATTAGGGATCTTGGTAGGCCTGCCTAAGTACAAAAAAGTTATTGGTCACAGAAAATGGTGCCATAGCGCAAATTTAAAAAGTAGAAAATGTAGTGTAAATGTAATGGGGCAAACATGGCATAAGTACATTTTTCTTTCTCCATTTAGAATTTTTGGCGCTTTCCCAGTATATGCTGCAGTATAGTCAGACACTAATAGACAGTGCATCTTTTCCCAAAAAGTTTCCATATGTCTGTGTAGAGGGAAAAATAAAGTTATGGATGTTGGAAGGTGGGGAGGGAAAAACATTATAGCCATTTTTTTATTATTATTATTTTTAAACCATTCCAAAATAACGGGGCAGAGGCCTGGAATGTGATCAAAACACTAAATCCATTGTGCTAATTTCGTTTTATTTCTTTACAGGTTTGTGGATCAAATGGCTGTAACTAATAAAGAATTCCGCTTGTTCTGAGAGCCCCCAACATGTACAGCTGATCATAGACATCATATAACTATAGTGCCATGTGATCTGAATGGATTATACGTTGTCAAATACTTCAGTACTTCCTCGATAGTGATCATAGATTAAATAAAGGGAAAGTCTATTTTTGTAGGTTATTTGTAGTTATCACTCAGTGTTTCACTTTTATGCAATTAGTATTCAACCTCATAATGGTATTTAGATTGTCCATAAAGCCTTTATTTAAAGTATTTTTGTCATTGAGCAAAAAGTAATAAAGTAATTTGTACTAACACAGTGTAAGTCATTGTAATTACGATTTTATTGTAACAACACAGTCTGAACCCTCAGAGTGATTGAGTATATCGTAATGATGATTATTATCAGCCATTGGATGGAGTTCATAAGATGGATAATGATTAGGGTATGTTCACACGGGGTAATTTCGGCGCGCATTTCGCGTAATATTTGTGCTCTAATACGGGCTAGATACGCGCCGAAATTACAGTAACCCCATATTCTTAGAGAACATGGTTTAACGCCCCCCTCTCCCGCTCGTACAATACAATTATTTTGTCCCATGGGGGAAAATAAGTGACATGCCAATTTTTCGCGGTGAAATACCCCTGCGAAATGCATGTTTTGGGGCCGTAGGAATTTAAAAAGCGTTTTAGCCCACCCCTTCCCGAAAGACTCGGAGGGGTCCCTGGGTGCGAAATTTTGTACGCACCCCCTTACATCGTGTGAGCATCCCCCTTATATTTTTTTAAATCAAGGTAAATTTTGTTAAAACATTAAAACTTGAAAATCTATCAGTACAGACATAAACGGGCAAAAAACGATTGTTACTTATTTGTCTTTGCAGTCGGGCCAAGAAATCAAAGTTTTTGGAAATGCTAGGGAGCCTTTTTTTTTTAAATCTCCAGTTTTAAAAAACCTGAAATAAACCCCCATGAACGGCCGTGACATAAAAAGGGGGTATCTTCTGTATGGAAATCCCTTTGAAACCGACTACTAAAAAAAAATTACAATGTATTTTTTAAAAGAGAACTGGGTTTTAAAAAAAAAAAAAAAACAAGCCCCAAAGAGTAAATTGTTATCTTATCTTATTTTAAAAGGGTTTTTTGCCATAAAAGTAATGGGGCTTTGGGACCCTCCAAAAGGGGTTATTTAATCACTTTTTTTAAATATATTTTGATTAAAAAAAGTAAACCCCCCTGTGAAAACCCTACGCATTTCTCAATCCCCCTTAGTTCCCTGAAAGTTTGCATTAGAAAAGCCCAAGAGGAGGGGGCCCCGGGACCGTGCTTGTGTGAAACCACTTTTAATCTGATGACAGGGAAAATGAATGAGCTTCGGGGGCGGGGGTAAAAAAGAGCAGTGTAGGGAGCCTGTGTCTTGCTGTATAGAAAATTTAAAAGGGTTGTAAAGTTTTTAAATTTCAGTTAAGTTTTGAGCGTCCCTTAAAACCTCACTTTTCTGCTCCCCCCCCCCCTACCCCCCCCTTTGAAACCTTCATGCCCCTCAGCTTATTTGTTTTATATTCTACTCCCGTGCTGATAAAGGAAGTAATTTCAAGTCCGGGGAAAAACCCCTTTTAAGGGTTGTTACAGAGTCTTTCTCCACAAAAAATTATTTTTAAGTAGCTGCTGGAAATGAACATTTTCTGTTTTTTTCTAATTACTTTACATGAACTTCGTGGCCAGCCTCCAGAGCGGGGCACAGCACATGCCAAGGGGAACATTTTTGGCTAAAATAAAGGGGAAAATTGCCTTTAGAATTTTAACATTTCTATTGACAGAAATCCTAAAAAGACCATTTTAAAAACCCCCCACAAAACATTTTTGTCAAAGGGTTAAAATTGTTCCTTTTTGATGAAGAAAATTGGTTTGAAAAAGATCTGCCTTTTTTTTTGGGCTGTTCCCTGGGTTTTCTACTGAATGTCTATGGAAAATAGAGGGAAAACTCATGCAGAGTTGGGTATTCTACCTAGTTCCCTCCTCGGGAGAACATTATCCCCAAAAACCCTCACCCAGAGAGCCCAATTTCGTGTTTTCTTTCAAAACCCAAATAAAAACACACCCGTAAGGAGAGTTAAAAAAATATAAAATTTTATTGTGTGTTGTTGTTATTCGTTACCTCCCATCCTTTACGAAGAGCGTACAGCAACCTCAAGGGCAGGAAAAACCCCCAGTGGAGGAAAAACCCGCCCGGAAAAAAACCCTTGGGTGCTGTACCGCCCTTTTCCTCTGGGCAAACTAAGGGTGGTAAAAGATATATTTAAAGTGGGAAAATCTAAAAAAATTTATTTTTGTGTGGTGTGTTTGGGTTGGGACGTACGAGTTATACCCCACCCCTCGTCATTGCTGGGCATCCAAACGGGGCTTCTTCAAGCAGCAGCTGATCCTTTGGTTAAGAAAGAAAATATAGGAAGGGAAAAAATTCACCCAAAATAATAATGAAACATAAAAACAGGGTACATTTTTGTTTAACAGAAATTTCCCCTTGCTTTAAAAAGGGTGTCCCCCCCTCCCCCTTTTTTTTAAAGGGTTTTTTTACCATGCAGTTTGACAGCCTCAGGCCCGCTTTTTATCCACTCTGGGGTTTATCAGGTGTGGGTTGGGCCATAGCAGTGACTAGATATTTAAAACCCCTCTGTTAAACCCGCCCAAAACCTCAAAAAAGTTTTAAACGCCGGAATTTAACTTCTTAAACAAAACTACATATGCTTCGAAATGAAAACAATTGCTTATTTTGTAAACAAAAGCTATTCTTGTTAGAGATACCGTAAAAAATTTGAGTATAAGCCCACCCAGTATAAGCCAAGGCATTTCTTTTTTCCCCCAAAAAACGGGGCAGTTTTTTGGGAAATCAGTTTTAACCTAGGGGGAAAATGGCCCGCGGCTTTTGGGAAATTTTCCCAAAAAAAATGAATACCAATAAAATTACCCTTAAGCAGTTTAATGTCGCTCATAGGCAGATATAAGGGGGAGGGATAGGCAGTTTAACGTCCCCCAAGACCAATAAAGGGAGGGAAAAAGGCATTTAATGTCCCCCATAGAGCAATTAGGCAGGTTTAAAAGTCCCCCTAGGGCATTTTTAAAAAGGGTTTTAAGTCCCCCCAGGCAGGTATAGGTTCCAAAAGGCCCGGTTTTTAGGTCAGGGAAAATTTCCCCTAGGTGGGTTTTAAAGGGAGGGATATGTCCCCCCTATGCCCCGGTTTTTTAGGCAGGTATATTCCCCATAGGCAGGTTATAGGGAGGTGTTTGTCCCCCCCGGTGGTTTAGGGAAAGGATATGTCCCCCAAAGGGGGGTTTTAGGGAGGTAAATGTTTCCCCCTAGGGGTGGTTTTTTAGGCAGGTATAGGGCCCATAGGCTGGTTATAGGCAGGTTAAGGGCCCCTAGACTGGTTAAGGCAGGTAAGGTCCCATAGGTGGTTATAGGGGAGGTAAAAGGTCCCATAGGGGAGGGTTTTAGGCATTTTTATGTCCCCCCAGGTTTGGGTTTTAGGGAGGTATAGGTTTCCCCCCAGGCAGGTAATAGGCAGTGTTTAAAAAAAAAAAAAAAAAAAAACCCACTTACCTCGCTCCCCGTCGCTCCGCCTTCCCGGGGGGGGGGGGGGGGGGGGCGGGGGGGGGGGGGGGTGTTTCAGGGAATTTTCCCTCTTCTGGAAAAGAGCGCGTGAAAGTCATCAGGCCGCGCACACAGCGTTATGAAAACCAAAAAACCCCCTGCCTGGGGCCGAAAACCCCGGACGAACGCGAGGTCGGGGTTTTTCGGGTTTTTTTTTTTGCTGAAAAACTTGGCCCTTTTACTCGAGTATATACGGTATTTAGTCCCGCGCTTTTTTCCTTTTGAATTACCCCCTGTTCGTCTTTAAACCCTTAAGGAGGGGTTATGGAAAATTTAAACAGAGAAAAACCCGGGGTACACTCGAGCTGGGTAAAATTTTCTCTTTACCCGAATTTTAAAGGGAAAAAATCCCAAAAAAACTCATTTATTTGGATTAAAATTTCAATTACCTTCCCTCATTTGAAAGCTAAAGTTTTTATAGGGAAAACCCCCAATTTTAAAAGCCCCCGCAAAGGACTGGGGCGGAAGAAAAAAAAAGAACTTAACCCTGAAAAAGCGCTTCATTTCCGTGTTTTAGTTGTGCTCCCTCTCTGCGGTTTTTCTGGCTTTGGGCCCGGGAAGACCCAAAAGAAAACCCCAAACCGAGGACAGTCAAATGTCCCCTTGGAAGCAACCACAGTTCAGAGGCGAGTACTGTTCTTTCTTTTTTCTTTTTGTCCACAGCCCCAGCTCCATGAGAGCCATTAGAAAGGGGGAAGTGGGCAGCAAGTGGATTTCTATGTAGCATTAACCTTTCACTCACCAGTGGTATTTTCAGCCAATGTCCTCAACCGATGTTCCTGGGTCCACTGCTGTGTCCATCCGGCTTGTACGGACACAAAATGATGTTTCTGCAGTGGGCACAGGACAGCGGTGTTCCCCATGGGCCGTGGGCCTTGAACTCCTGAACGCTTCTCTTGTACAAACGTACAGCCCGGCTGTGATGGAGCCGCCTGTTCCTCATCTATGCCCAATGGAAAGGGTCTTGTGCCATGATCTAGAAAAAGATAAAATGTGAGTGAACTTTGTATTCCTAGGGCAGACTCTTAACCCAAGATTGCATTTTTTCTGTGTTTTTTTCCCCTCCTATATTGCTAACCAGATCACACGGGGGTCCGGTCCCATGCTCGAAAACATCTGGAGGAGCAACTGATTGCGCTTTTGGTTGGTCTTCTTTACGCTGCCCAGTTTCTTCCCAAGCCCACCGTAGATGTATCTAGGGAAAAATTCATTTCTTCAAACGCGTTTTCTAAAAAGCTGGAAACAAAGACAAAATCAAGAACACACGGCAGAGCAGTACTCGATATACATGAATATGCCCACATGAAGATACAGCGCTGCAAAGAAGTTCTCTCTGTATTCCTCGGTACTCAGTCCGGCTCTCTTGAAATACACGAGGACCATGGCCAGCAGATACTAGTGGAAGAAAAGAAGGGATTACACTTTGGAAACAATGTTCTAGAACTTGTAGTGATTACTAGGTGTAAGAATGAGGGTCCCAATAAACTTAGCGTGGAAATATGATGTATGTTGTCAGTCACATTTCTCACTGGCTAGCTGTCCATTTACTTCATTACTATAAAAATACCTTGTCCGAAATCCACAAGCACATGTCCTTGGCCAAAAAGCGCTGGATGTAGTCATCGTCTAGGAAAAAGTGGAAAATTGTTTTTTTTTTCAATTCAAAATAGTTCCTGAATGACAAAGATTTAAAAGGGAGTAGTCTAACTTTAGTTTCCCCAGGCACTGCACATATAGTTGGGGCTCTGTCCGGTGCTGCTGCCCAGTTCCATTCACTTGAATGTAACCGAGCAACAGCAAAATGCCCGATCAGGAGTCACCACAACCATATGTTTGGCATTGTGAGAGGGGACACAGTGAAGGGAATGAGATTGTCACTGCAAAACTGCAGCCCCTTCACTAAGCCAGTAGATGGGTGCTGAAGAAGTCAGACTCCACCAGTCACATAGGATAAAGCAGTGAATCTTACCCAGCAGTTTAAGGAAAGCCAACCGTTCTTCTGGCTGCAGGGTGGGCTCCTTCCTCCTCTAGCTGTAGCTCTCTAGAGGGTTGTTCAGGGCCCTGTTATAAAAGACATAGATAACCCAGTCAAATATCCACTCTATGAATACAGACAGGTTTTTAGCAATAAGTTGACAAAGAATGAGAAAAAATGGAAAACATGACACATTTCAATATAAGGAAAATATACAGTACAACCTGTCTTTGAGGTTGGAACTAACAGCTTAGAAGAGGGAACCATCGGCGTATAACTCATAAGCTATGTGCTATAAAAATCGTATAGGACAATTTGTGACTCTAAGTCAAGGTTTTCTATGTGGTGACTGTACTGATTCTAGAAGATATAGAATCTTGCACTTACATCTCTTCTTCATACTGAGCCATCAGCTCTCTCTTCCTTTTCCTGGCCATCTCCTCTTTTTCCTCGATACCTTAAAGAGAAGGGAATTATTCCATGAACATTTGGGAATGTGGCTTCTCCTAACGAAGATATTGCAAAGACTTCTATGCGTACGGACAAGTACTATGAGCACCGAACTGACATTACTACAGGGGTGTATCTAATGGGGATTAAAGAGATAACTGTCATACTCTGGATCTGGTTCATGAGGTGCCCCAAAACACATCTGCCACATAAGAAGTCACCAGTAATATGAATGGCACATTGGAGGCCCATAGGCTTCAAGTAACACTCTATGGGCGACATGTATGAAACTTGGCACATCAAGACCATTTTTCCTGTCTTTTTTGTGAATGTGCGGTCATAAATGGCGCCTAAGGTTGGAGGTGTCTAGCGTATATGTGTGACGCTGTGGTACTTTGGCGCATTAGTAATGCGTCAAACATGTGTATACATGAATGCCAGAATTCGATAATGGCTGCTAAAACAGTTCAGTGAAAACAGGATTTATGGCAAATGCTGTACTGCTTTCATTCATTTATATTCTGTCATTTAACATTAATTTTAGATGATATTAATTTTAAATACATTTTATAGTAGAAAATTTTATATTTTGGGGATATTACAGAATTGATATTAATTTTATATTAAAATTTATTATTAAAATGTATATAATTTCATTTTATATAGCTTAATAACGATCATAAATGACTTTTTATTATTTTACTGGTATACGTTGAGAAATAAGGGACACTTTTTGCCCTAATGGCAAATTGAGTTCCACTATGACTACTCAGACAGAACACATTTAAATGGGTGGGCGGGTTCGAGCAGTTACCTGCACACTAAAAGGGTTTTGGTCTTACCGCCTCCATTTAAAAAGGTTTGCCGGGGTCTATTTGGGGAATGGAATTGTGGGCGACATGGGGGCCCGGTGAATTGCCTCACATGTTTGGAAGCATTATAAAGTTATATGGGGTCCCGGTGGAGTAAAAATAGTGGGGAACTCAAACATGACCAAATGAAGGCGCCGTACTTAAAAAAAAGGGCAGAAGGCTCACTCTTGCTGCATTTCTCGCCAGAACAGTGAAAATGAGCTGTTCGTAATATTGCCCTATGAGTATGTTACCCATGTTTCCAAGAAAATAAAGGCAACATGTATGATTTTTGGCGTTAAGACGCCAATTTCTATGTGCATTACATTAGTGTAGAATGCGCCTGATTTATGAACCTGCTCTAAAGCGGGTCATAAATCAGACATGTTCTAGCTCAGAAACGTAAATTCTGGCTCAGGTAAACCACTTTGAAAGTGATTCACCTGTTCCAGCGGTAATGCGCCTAGAATTGTCGTAATGAAGCCATAAATCTATAGCTTCGTATTGGTTCTAGTGCGCCCCGCCTCCCACACGCCCCCCGCGATCGGGCACATTAGAAAATGCCGCAGGTACTCTATAATGCGCCTGATATCGGTATACAGGCAATTTTAAACTATAAGGAAAGGGTCTGTGCTAGATGTCGGGCTGAAAAGACTTCTGGCGCGGCCCCATTCATACATGTCGCCCACAGTGTCTTATATTATTTTTTCCTCCTAAAGCCGCGCTATGTCTTATTTTCAGGGGCTGTCTTATTTCTCCATGAACAAGAATTCACATTTATTGTTGAAGAAAAAAATCATAATTTATTAATATGATGTAGTCACCACAAACATCAGCATAACAAGCCAAACTCTGAATTTCCATCAAGAATTTCTTGTGACTCTATTTCCATGTACAACAATCTATGGTACATTTACCGGTCCCGGTATTTATGAAATAAAAACAACATTTATTCAAAGACCCTCATTAGAGATGGGCGAATCGATTCTAATGAATTGGAATTCGTTTAGAATTTCAGGAAAACTTCGGTTCTGCACGAAGCCAAAGTTTATGGTACTTGGTGGGAACGAAGCGGTTTTTTTTGTAAAATGTCCGCGAGAACATGGCGTGACATGGAGCAAAGAACTCTGGGAGGAAGAAAGGAACACCCTCAATAACATGTGCAGACATGAAGCCAATCAGCGACCAGCGGGCTTCTGTGACATCACAGCCCTATAAATACGGACGCCATCTTAAATTCTCACACTTCTCACTGTGTGTCCTGTCATAAGCATCTGGCTGCTGCTGCTGCTTCACTATATCTCACTCTTTAGCAAAGATTTTTTTTTTTCCAGCTACTGGAGTGAAAGACCTTCAGAAGTGTGTGTCATATCCACACTTATTACTCAACCAGCGTTATTTTTTTGTTTTAGTTTGTGGGATATTCTCCCTAAAGTCCAGGGTGGATGTACTTTTGCACTATACACGCCTGAATTCCATCTGGTTGTTCTGTATGGTATTTCATGCCCATGGCTTAATTTAACCACTTCATTGTGGGGTAATTTGGACTAAAATACAGGGTGTCTGTTTTTTCTGGTCCCATATACGCCTAAATTACATCTGTTTTTTCCGTAGGGTATTTCATACCCAAGGCTTAATTTATCCTCTTCATTGTGGGATAATTTTGATTAAAATACAGGGTGTCTGGTTTTTTTGGTCCCATAAAACGCCTAAATTACATCTGGTTTTTTTTGTAGGTATTTCTACCCAAGGCTTAATTTAACCTCTTGTATTGTGGAGTAATTTGGACTAAAATACAGGGTGTCTGTTTTTTTTGGGTCCCATATACACCTAAATTACATCTGGTTTTTCTGTAGGATATTTCATGCCCAAGGCTTAACTTAACCTCTTCATTGTGGGGTAATTTGGACTAAAATACAGGGTGTCTATTTTTTGGTCCCATATACGCCTAGATTACATCTGGTTGTTCTGTACGGTATTTCATACCCATGGCTTAATTTAACCTCTTGATTGTGGGGTAATTTGGACTAAAATAAAGGGTGTCTCAATTTTCTGGTCCCATATACGCCTATATTCCATGTGGTTTTTCTGTAGGGTATTTCATACCCAAGGCTTAATTTAACTTCTTCATTGTGGGGTAATTTGGACTAAAATACAGGGTGTCTGTGGTCCATCTTGTCGCAGCAACAGCAGCAGCAGCAGCAGCCAGTGGCACGCATGCCATTTCAGCCAGTCAAGGCTCCACTACCTCTGCCGTAGTGAGCTGTTTGTCTTTGCCATCATCTACCGCTCCAGATGCTCCTGCTCCTCGCCACTCATGGTGCCAGCAGTCGTTCACCGAGACAGTTGCCAAGAGACAGAAGTATGCGTCCAACCATCCTAAGGTGCTGAAGCTGACCTTGCTCCTGTCCAAGTTGGTTGTACTGCAGTCCCTCCCTTTTCAAGTGGTGGACTCTGTGCCATTCAGAGAACTAATGGCTTGTGCCGAGCCGAGGTGGAGAGTCCCAAGCCGTAATTTCTTTTCGAAAAAGGTAATACCAGACCTGCACAAATATGTAGAACAGAAGGTGGGCCAGTCCTTGAGCTTCTCGGTTTTTATTCCAAGGTGCAGGGCAGTGCGGACATGTGGAGCTGTAACTACAGTCAGGGATAGTACATGTCCTTTACGGCCCACTGGGTGAATGTGCTTCCTGCCCAGCCACACCAACAACTTGGACAGGAGACGCCGCTTTCTCCTCCACGTTGTCAAACTGCTGCTCCTGCACCAATGTCTGCCTCCTCATCCACCACCACCTCCACCTCCGCAAGTCTAAGTGCTGCTCCATCACACCACATGTGCAGGGCCCAGCGGTGTCAGGCAGTTCTACACCTGGTTTGCCTGAGCGAGCAAAGTAACACAGGGGAGGAACTGCTCCGCGTCATGCAACACGAAATCAATGTGTGGCTTTCTCTGCGACAACTGCAAATCGGAACCATGGTGACAGACAATGGAAGGAACATGGTGTCCACGCTGCACCGAAGAGGGCTGTCCCAAGCGCCCTGCATGGCTCATGTGTTCAATCTGGTTGTCAAAAGGTTCCTGAAAACTTCTAACCATCTGCAAGACATTCAAAAAATGGCCAGGAAACTGTGCATGCACTTCAACCATTCCTACAAAGCCAAGCACACCATCCTTGAGCTGCAGCTGCAACATAGGCTGATATGTGATGTTTCCACCCGTTGGAATTCCAGCCTCCATATGTTGGACCGACTCTATGAACAGAGAAAGGCCATTAACGATTTTTTGATGATCCAAGCAGACAGGAGTACTCCACTGTGTAATTTTGATGTCAGCCAGTGGCAGCTCATGTGTGACACCTGCCGTTTGCTCAGGACCTTTGAGGAGGCCACGTTATTTGTCAGTCGCCAGGACTACGTGATAAATAACGTCATTCTACTGCTCTAAATCCTGGAATCTGTCTGGTCAGGGGACTGGAGACGTGGCGACTAAATACAATATATGAAAAAAACTTTGAGGTTCTTAGTTCACATGTTTTGATCAAAATATGTTTAAGCCATCCACCGACTATCAACGGGACCTCAGTACGGATGGTCCTATACTATTCCTACCTCTCACTTGGGTACAGTTCAGACCTCTCATTGAGTCATCAGACTTCTATAATCCAGAGAAAAAAAGGCACCGCATAAAGCAACCCGCATGATTAGTCCCTTTGGCAGATGGGCAGGGTAAGAGGTCAGAGGCATAATTTTGGGGTTCAAAAGGGGAGGGGCCCAAATTTTTCCCTCCATCCCTATTTTCCCAACCTTCCCCCTTCCCTCGCCTTCCCTTTAAACTTACCCTCCTTCCCTTTTCTCCCCCCCTCTCCCAGTAAAAGCGGCCCCCCTCAAACCCCATTTAGGAGGTTGGGGGATGCGGGGCTCCCCCATCAGGGGAGTCCTTATGGAAAAGCCTTTTGGTAAAAATTTGATGGCTCACTAATTACTGTTTTTTAAGCCGGGATTGGGACAAAAAGTACCCCTGGAAATGAAACCGAACCACCCCCACCTATAAAAATTTTCCCCCCTCTAAAATGCAAAATTTTTGTGAAAATGCGCAAATTTTACTTACCCCCTTTCCCATCCCCCCGTCACTACTTCATTAAATTTGTTATACACACACCAAATTAGGAAAAAAAAAGAACCCAATCCCTGTCCCAAATCATTATGTCACATACCTTACCCCAAAATGTATTTTATTGCTATATAAACCCCGAAATTACTTCACAACGCACCCCCGAAAATTTTTAAATTACACAGAGACATAGAAATTACAAATTTCTAACGCACCCTTTGAAATTAATTGGGAATTGTACTCAAGAAATAATTAAATTTATTATACCAAAATTTATTATTTACACAAGAACCCTAGAAATAATTCATTTCTCACTTTACTCCGAGATAACATCCAAACCAATACCCCAAGATTAAAATTACACATTTACCCCCGGGTTTCATTACTCACTGTACTCCCCGAGATAACTACATTAAACCCACTGTACCCCGATATTTGTTTTCCCTGTACCCCAGGGTTTTTACGCAATTTTTTACCATAACCCCAAATTAAAATTAAAACCCCATGTTAACCCGAGAAATTTTATTACCCCCGGGGGCCCGGTGGGGAAAAAAAAAATCACCCCGGGCCAAAGGCCTCCACCAGCCCACCCTACAATACCGCTTAAAAAAATTCCCCTTTTTCTCGGGACCACTCACCACTTTTTAAAAAAAACTACCCTATAAAGCGCTTTCCCACGGGGCATTTTTGGTGCATTTTTGATTTTGTTTTTTGGTGCGTTTTTGTGCAGAAACAGAGCGTTTTAAGCGGGCCCTTTTTCCCCACAAAAAAAAAGCATCCCAAAAAAGCACCAAAACCCCTTAATGCTCCCTACATACAAGCAAAAAAGAAAAAGTGGGGCAGAGAAAAACCCCCAAACACCGAGCAGGTTGTGGGACTTTTTCAATCCGGGACAAGCCCACATTATACACTACATAAGCACCAACCTAACCCACCAAACCCCAAACCAAACAAAATCCCCCCGTAATCAGGTCACCATCACATCACACCCCTGTATATAATCCACACCCCCCTTTTTAAATCCCACATTTTTTCCTGTTATATAACCCACCCCCACCTCCTGATTAATCCCACCCCCCTCCTGTATATAATCCCACACCCCCCCGGAATACCCACACACCTCCTGTATCCCAAAACACACCCCTGTAATATCACACACCTCCTGTTTAATCCCCACACCCCCTCCGTAATAAACCCAGCCCTCTTCTTTTTTCCCTAGCGTCAATCAGAAACCTTTTGCTTTCACCTTGGATGTATAAATGGGGTCCACTCGTTGCTTTAAATGCAATCCGTTACATTTCCCAACAATTTTTTTCACATCCTAATGCCACCTTTGTTTATAATCCTACAAAAACGTAATACCCGGGTTGTTTATCCCTTTATTACATGCGAAAAATTTTCAGAAACAGTATTGGGATGTACGTCTTTGTACCTTAAAACAAAAATTTCGTAGGGCACTTTTTCAGATCGGGAAAACCCGCAGTCGTGGGGTCTCTAGGCCTCTAAACATTTCAGGACAGCATAAGGTGATACCACTATTTTAAAAATTTCGGGTAAAAGCATTTAGAAACCCTTTTAAGAGGGTGTGATCTTTTAAAAAAAAATTGAAACACGTGAACGGGGGGATCTTTAAGTTATCCCAATACCCTAAGGGTTTGAACAAACCCTTACGAGTGTAAATTTTTAAAATTTGTTATTACAGTTCAACCATAATTATGTTCTTTACTTTTTTGCTGCATATATATTTAAATTATCTCTATCCCCCCCCCCTTTTTTTCCTTTCTCTCCCTTTTTCCTTTTTTTTTTTTTGTCTTTTTCCCCCCCTCCTTTTTTTTCTTTCTTCTCTCCCGTTTTCCTCCCCCTCCCTTTTTTTCTCTCTGCTTTTTTCCTCCCCCCCATTTTTTTTTCTTTTGGTTTGATATGTATCATGATAGTCAGGTGACGGGGTCCGGGGTTTTGGAAAAGACTTTTTAAATTTTTTAGTCTTTAGTGCTAACATCATGAAAAAGAACTACGGCTCCGAAACGCGTCGCATGTTAGGGTTTCATTTTAATTTCAAAACGGAATCTTTTAATGTTTTGTTACAAAAAAAGCTTTGCATTTTTAATTGAAGAAAAGGGTTGTTACGCTGGTACTTCCATTTTTTTGCTCATACTGCCAAGGGGGACTTCCCCCTTGATCCGTGCGTTTCCCTGCGCTTTCATCACCACTGACCCATGACTAAAATTTTGCTTGATTGTTATAATCCCACACCCCCCTTTTATATAATCCCCCACACCTCCATTTTATCCCACACACCCCCTGTATACCCCACCACCCCCCGGAAAACCCTTAACCCCCTGTAATAATCCCACACACCCCCTTTATCCCCCAACACCCCCTGTATACCCCACACCCCCCCCTTTATACCCCACCCACCCCCCGTATCCCCATACACCCCCTGAATCCACACAACCCCCCTGATTATCCCACACACCCCCTGTATCCCCCCCACACACCCCCTGTATACCCACACACCCCCTGGTATCCCCACAACCCCCCCTTCAGCCCCCCCACACCCCTGTATCCCCACACACCCTGCATACCCCACACCCCCCTTATCCCCCACAAAACCTCCTGTAAAAACCCCCACACCTCCTGTAAAACCCCACACCTCCCTGTAATCCCCACACACCTGTATATTCCCACACACCTCCTGTAAAAAATCCCCATCCCCCCGAAAATATCCCCCACAACCCCCGATCCATCCCACACACCCCTGTACCCATCCCACCACACCCGTAAACCACCCCACCCCCCCCCGTATACCATCCACACACCCCCTGTATACCACCAACACCCTCCTGTATACCCCCACCCCCCCGATAAATCCCAAAACCCCCCCTGTATATAATCCCACACCCACCTTATATAACCCACACACCCCCTGTTTACCCCAGTCACCTCCTGTATACCCCACACACCTCCTGTATACCCCAAACACCCCCCTTTAAATATCCCACACAAGAGCCCCAATATATACAGCATCCCAATATACAAAGACATAACACACAACACAGCACACATACCTTCAGTCATCCACAGTGAGGCGACTCACTCACGGGAAACTCCAGGGGGGAAGGGAGATGGACCCGGGAGATACACAGGGGGCGGAGGTCTCCCTCCGGGACAGTGACTCTGCACTTCCTGGCTTGTGTGTGAGCAGCCCGCGCCCCCTCCCCTACCCCCACACCTCCCGCAGTGGCCGCTCTTTCGCACGGGGGCAGCCATCCTGAGCTGGTTTTTGGTCCGGGGCCACACACAGCTCAAAAGCCTCGGGATCAGGTTCGGGGCACGGCAGCTTGCCGGACTTGGCCCCAACAGTAAAACCTACCGCCCCTTTTTAAGGGAACCCGGCCCTTGGGCACCTGGTCACTGGGCCCCTGAGTTTTGGGGCCGGCGGGTTTTCTGAATGGCCGCAGCAGGCCCATAAGTAGTCCAAAATTGCTGGGGGCTGCAACATCCCTTTCTCACTGCAGCCCCTCACTGGTCCGGGCGGCCTCTGCATGGGGCCCGCCCACACAAATTTTTCCCATCGCAAGTCCCTGCGCGCTCTGTAAAGTACAGTGCCCTAATCCTCGGGGGCCCCCGTTGTCTAGGCTGGCGGCCCCCCGGGGTTTTTCCCGGTGGGGCAGGGTTTTCCCGTCCCCCTTTATTACACCATCCCCCGAATTATTACATTACCCTGTATCCCCGAACACTTCCAGAGACAAGGACCCCAGAAAATTTTTGGTATATTGAACACAGACACACACACATTTAGGGTGGGTTCACATGACAGTTTTTTAGCACTGCAGTTTAGTTTGCTTTTTGGAAATTTTCATTTTCAAACGCAAATCTGACAACAAATGACCCGGCGCCCCCGAACCAAAATTTCTCCTCCTATTCTTTAGTGCTGTTAGTGCTAAAACCCTCAAAAATTCTTTGTGGGACTGACAATATGCGGGGGAAGTACTCAAGTAAAAAACATGTCATCAAACCCCGACACTGTTTCTTTTATAAGGGGATAAAAGTAAATCAGTTCCTGTTTGGGTTTGGGCGCCAAATTAAAAAGCAAACCCACTGAATCTGTCCCAAAATCACATTCATATTTCTGGAGAAGTACCCTTAAAGGGTTTTTGCCCAATGTAATGTTGACTTTGGGGCCTCCAAAATGGGTAAATTAAACACTTTTCTAAATATATGTATTACAAAAAATGAAACTCTGAGAGTGCCCTTAGTTTCTTGACTTTACATTTGACAAAACCAGGACACTGACAGGACTATCGGCTGCTTGCGTTTTCTGCACTTTTTTCGATACAAGGGGGAAAATAAGGACTTTCAAGGGGCTGGGGGGGAAAAAGCAGTGAATGAGCCTGTGTCTTTTTTTTAGAGAATTATATTTTCCTATTTTGCCATACAAACTTTTAAAACCCATCAGTTCTCTATCTTTTTAAACACTAAAATAACTTTTTTTTACTAACTCTTAACCTCTATCACTAAATTAAAACCTGATTTTCCAAAATCATCATTTAACCCTTTTTGCTCTGAAAGAGGGAATAACCCCTTTCTATTTCAAGTCGGTGGAACCCCACCTACTAACAGGGGAGCCTAATATCTATAGCAAAGCACTAGCTTCAGTAAGGGATCCCAAGCCAACTACTTGGGTAGTCGTCCCTAATCTCATAGACACAGAACAAATAAGGCCCCCTTGTGATACCCCTGCAGCAGGTGACACTTGTAGACAGAGGTGAGAAATCACAATTTAAAACGTCATATCTGACCTCGCCGACATGTTTCCCCAGCCAACCTGGCTTTATCAAGGCTTAGAGGTCCGATCACATGTGGTCTAAGCTCACTTCCTTTTATATCATGTTAGGTAAACACCCCGTTCAGGTGCTCACCAATTAGCCATCAGAGAATCCACATAAAACCCACTCCCCCTTCCGCGCGCGCACACTCATAACATGTCCTGCTAAAGCTGCCACCATGCTCTCATGAGCCAACAACCTTCAGTCAAATTCGCCATCTCCATAACGGGCTTTTGTATAGAGAATTCACTGGTTGTAACGTAATTATTTGAGTAAATATTGCAGACGCTCCCTGTTCCCTCTCAGCCTCCCTCCCTCTCACACACAACTCAGCATGCTGAGTTAATCTTCTCTCCTGAGCAGATAAATGGTAAGGAACTCACTTCTTGGCAAAACCCCTTTAAGGTATGTTCACAAGGAGTATAGCGGGGTGTACTGTGTGCTCTGCTATATGCTGGGTGTTCTAGAAGTATGCGCTGGCCAGTCCATATTTCTAAAATGCTGCGGCGCCGGCCCCATTCACTTTCATTTTCCCCGGCGCGTAAGTGCAGGGAAGACGTGACATGGCTAAACACAATGGCTGTACATACAGTATGTGCACATTTACATATACAGTACATACCCTATTCACATGCACACACAACGCATAATACCTTTCTCCCCATCTCACCTGTCTCCTGTAGTCTGGTGCAGTTGGCATTCGGCAAGAGCTTCTCTTCTTCTCTGCTGAGAGCTGAGCATAGGGGAAGTGGTATACAATGGGAGGGAAAGATACAGCCCCAGATACAGAGTGTGCTGGACTGTGAGCAGTGTTCTGATTGGTGAAGCAGCCCCTGCTGATTCCTGCTCCACCAGTCAACGTTGCTCGCACTCTGCACTGACGCTTGAGGCTGCTGCCTACTCTGTCCACTCAAGATGCACAGAAATATAGGAGGCAAAGGGTTAACTTCATCCTCCTCTGTGCTTTGTCCTCCACCACTTACCATATTCTCATGCTTTCATATGGATTATTTTTTATTGACGTGGCTAAAAAGTGGGGTGGACCGTCCCCCACCCAGAAAAAAGTGGGGGGGGGGGACCAGTCCCCTCCATAACCCCCTAAAGTTACACCTATGGGCAGGATACAGAAAACCAAAAATGGAGGCATCCACTCCTCTCTTATAAGTTAAAAGCAATACTTGCCAAATGCAACGTATAGTTCTGCACACAAAAAAAAAACACATTTCTGAAAAACACTGTGAACCCAGGTGTACACTGACATGGCTGTGGTACATATACACACATTCCAATATCAGTAGTACACCATCAGCAAAAAGAGTCATAAACAACAGGGAAACCTACAAAAGCGTTAATGCTATCTACAATATATGAAAAAAACTTTGAGGTTCCTAGTTCACACGTTTTGAACAAAGTATGTTTAAGCCATCCGCCGACTATCAACGGGACCTCAGTACGGATGGTCCTATACTATTCCTACCTCTCACTTGGGTCCAGTTCAGACCTCTCATTGAGTTATTAGACTTCTATAATCCAGAGAGAAAAAAGGCACCAGCTATATAAGCAGACCACACTGATCTAGTAACCTGTGCAGATGGGCGGGGTGCAGAAAACCAAAAATGGCGACTACATCTCACGGCCACGTGAGTCCGCTGGGGGCTGAACTGGTGGAGGAGGAGGACATTGGAGGACAAGCAGTGTCTGGCGAAATGAGTGGTTTTTCTACTCAGGTGACAGGAGGAGGAGCAGGAGCAGCCGGAGGAGGTAGAAGGAGATGAGGAAGATGAGGCAGATGACCCAGACACACCGTGGCAGTATACAGTGGAGATGGAGGCAGGGAGTTCCTCAGAGTGACTTCTGCCAATGGCCTGCAGCATGCTGATTTGCCTGGCTAGTGACAGCCGAATATACCACCAGGCAGAGGGATGACTTCTGGCTCTCAACCCTCTTGGACCTTCGCTACCAGTCCAAAATAGGAGCCTTTTTTCCACCTGCCGAGAGGGAGGAGAAACTCACATACTATAGAGAAATCCTATGTAGTCAGTTGGCGGCTGCCTATGTGCGCCATTGTCCATCCTCTGACAGGTCTGACCAAGGGGTTCCTCATCGCTCACGTACCACTTCCACGGCAGCTGTGGGGGGGGGGGTGGGAGGTAGGAGCAGTAGCAGCTCCATCAGCAGCAGCCTAAGTCTGCAGTCCTTGATGAGCAGCTTCCTTCATTCGCCTAGTGAGGAGAGTACTCAGCAGCAACAGCAGCAGCAGGACCTGGAGCAGACCCTGAACCAGCAGGTGGTGGCCTACTTGGACAGCACTCTGCCACCCCAGTTAGAAGATCCACTGGACTAATGTGCAGCTAAACTGTGGGGAAACGTTGGCGAGTTTTTACTGGGGAAGCTGTCCTGCCCCCATAGGGTTTGGG